>JAANDG010000470.1:0-116341 GCA_036852015.1 Pelodera strongyloides
TTCGCTTCAGCATTGGAGTCGATTTGCATCGTTACTTTTGATCTACGGTGAACTTTGCAACGTCGACTTGTTTTGACGTCATAGATTCTGAATCAGAAGCGCGATCGAGAATCTATCTCTGATGCACGCTTCGCTCAGCATTGGAGTCGATTTGCATCGTTACTTTTGATCTACGGTGAACTTTGCACGTCGACTTGTTTTTTGACGTAATAGATTCTGAATCAGAAGCGCACCCGACAATCTGTCTCTAATACATTCTATGGTGAACTTTACAAGTCGACTTGTTTTTGACGTCGTAGATTCTGAATCAGAAGCGCGATCGACAATCCGTCTGTGATGCATGCTTCTCTTCGGTATGGGAATCGATTGGCATCGTTACTTTTGGTCTACGGTGAACGTTGCAGGTCGACTTATTTTTTGACGTCATAGCTTCTGAAGCAGAAGCGTGATCGAGAATCTGTCTCTCATGCATGCTTCGCTTCAGCATTGGAGTCGATTTGCATCGTTACTTTTGTTCTACGGTGAAGTTTGCACGTCGACTTATTTTTGACGTCATAGATTCTGAATCAGAAGAGCGATCGATAATCTGTATCTGATGCATGGTTCGCTTCAGCATTGGAGTCGATTTGCATCGTTACTTTTGATCTAGGGTTAACTTTGCGCGTCGACTTGTTTTTGACGTCATAGATTCTGAATCAGAAGCGCGATCGACAATCCGTCTGTGATGCATGCTTCTCTCCGGTATGGGAATCGATTTGCATCGTTACTTTTGGTCTACGGTGAACGTTGCAGGTCGACTTACTTTTTGACGTCATAGCTCTGAAGCAGAAGCGTGATCGAGAATCTGTCTCTCATGCATGCTTCGCTTCAGCATTGAAGTCGATTTGGCAATCGTTACTTTGATCTACGGTGAACTTTGCACGTTGACTTGTTTTTGACGTCATAGATTCTGAATCCGGAGCGTGTTCGAGAATCTGTCTCTGATCCATGCTTAGCTTCAGCATTGGAGTCGATTTGCATCGTTACCTTTGATCTACGGTGAACTTTACAAGTCGACTTGTTTTTGACGTCGTAGATTCTGAATCAGAAGCGCGATCGACAATCCGTCTGTGATGCGTGCGTCTCTTCGGTATGGGAATCGATTTGCATCGTTACTTTTGGTCTACGGTGAACGTTGCAGGTCGACTTATTTTTGACGTCATAGATTCTGAAGCAGAAGCGTGATCGAGAATCTGTCTCTCATGCATGCTTCGCTTCAGCATTGGAGTCGATTTGCATCGTTTTTTGGTCTACAGTGAATGTTGCTCGTCGACTTATTTTTGACGTCATAAATTCTGAATCAGAAGAGCGATCGATAATCTGTATCTGATGCATGCTTCGCTTCAGCATTGGAGTCGATTTGCATCGTTACTTTTGTTCTACAGTGAATGTTGCACGTCAACTTATTTTTGACGTCATAGATTCTGAATCACAAGAGCGATCGATAATCTGTATCTGATGCATGGTTCGCTTCAGCATTGGAGTCGATTTGCATCGTTACTTTTGATCTAGGGTGAACTTTGCACGTCGACTTGTTTTTGACGTCATAGATTCTGAATCAGAAGCGCGATCGACAATCCGTCTGTGATGCATGCTTCTCTTCAGTATGGGAATCGATTTGCATCGTTACTTTTGTACTACAGTGAATGTTGCACTTCGACTTATTTTTGACGTCATAGACTCTGAAGCAGAAGCGTGATCGAGAATCTGTCTCTCACATGCTTCGCTTCAGCATTGGAGTCGAATTTGCATCGTTACTTTTGGTCTCCAGTGAATGTTGCACGTCGACTTATTTTTGACGTCATAGATTCTGAATCAGAAGAGCGATCGATAATCTGTATCTGATGCATGCTTCGCTTCAGCATTGGAGTCGATTTGCATCATTACTTTTGATCTACGGTGAACTTTGCACGTCGTCGACTTGTTTTTGACGTCATAGATTCTGAATCAGAAGCGCGATCGAGAATCCATCTCTGACGCACGCTTCGCTTCAGCATTGGAGTCGATTTGCATCGTTACTTTTGATCTACGGTGAACTTTGCACGTTGACCTGTTTTTGACGTCATAGATTCTGAATCCGGAGCGTGTTCGAGAATCTGTCTCTGATGCATGCTTAGCTTCAGCATTGGAGTAGATTTGCATCGTTACCTTTAGATCTACGGTGAACTTTACAAGTCGACTTGTTTTTGACGTCGTAGATTCTGAATCAGAAGCGCGATCGACAATCCGTCTGTGATGCGTGCTTCTCTTCGGTATGGGAATCGATTTGCATCGTTACTTTTGGTCTACGGTGAACGTTGCAGGTCGACTTATTTTTGACGTCATAGATTCTGAAGCAGAAGCGTGATCGAGAATCTGTCTCTCATGCATGCTTCGCTTCAGCATTGGAGTCGATTTGCATCGTTTTTTGGTCTACAGTGAATGTTGCTCGTCGACTTATTTTTGACGTCATAGATTCTGAATCAGAAGAGCGATCGATAATCTGTATCTGATGCATGCTTCGCTTCAGCATTGGAGTCGATTTGCATCGTTACTGCGTGCTTCTCTTCGGTATGGGAATCGATTTGCATCGTTACTTTTGGTCTACGGTGAACGTTGCAGGTCGACTTATTTTTGACGTCATAGATTCTAAAGCAGAAGCGTGATCGAGAATCTGTCTCTCATGCATGCTTCGCTTCAGCATTGGAGTCGATTTGCATCGTTACTTTTGGTCTACAGTGAATGTTGCTCGTCGACTTATTTTTGACGTCATAGATTCTGAATCAGAAGAGCGATCGATAATCTGTATCTGATGCATGCTTCGCTTCAGCATTGGAGTCGATTTGCATCGTTACTTTTGATCTACGGTGAACTTTGCACGTCGACTTGTTTTGACGTCATAGATTCTGAATCAGAAGCGCGATCGAGAATCTATCTCTGATGCACGCTTCGCTTCAGCATTGGAGTCGATTTGCATCGTTACTTTTGATCTACGGTGAACTTTGCACGTCGACTTGTTTTGACGTCATAGATTCTGAATCAGAAGCGCGATCGAGAATCTATCTCTGATGCACGCTTCGCTTCAGCATTGGAGTCGATTTGCATCGTTACTTTTGATCTACGGTGAACTTTGCACGTCGACTTGTTTTTGACGTAATAGATTCTGAATCAGAAGCGCACCCGACAATCTGTCTCTAATACATTCTATGGTGAACTTTACAAGTCGACTTGTTTTTGACGTCGTAGATTCTGAATCAGAAGCGCGATCGACAATCCGTCTGTGATGCATGCTTCTCTTCGGTATGGGAATCGATTGGCATCGTTACTTTTGGTCTACGGTGAACGTTGCAGGTCGACTTATTTTTGACGTCATAGCTTCTGAAGCAGAAGCGTGATCGAGAATATGTCTCATGCATGCTTCGCTTCAGCATTGGAGTCGATTTGCATCGTTACTTTTGTTCTACAGTGAATGTTGCACGTCGACTTATTTTTGACGTCATGGATTCTGAATCAGAAGAGCGATCGATAATCTGTATCTGATGCATGGTTCGCTTCAGCATTGGAGTCGATTTGCATCGTTACTTTTGATCTAGGGTTAACTTTGCGCGTCGACTTGTTTTTGACGTCATAGATTCTGAATCAGAAGCGCGATCGACAATCCGTCTGTGATGCATGCTTCTCTTCGGTATGGGAATCGATTTGCATCGTTACTTTTGGTCTACGGTGAACGTTGCAGGTCGACTTACTTTTGACGTCATAGCTTCTGAAGCAGAAGCGTGATCGAGAATCTGTCTCTCATGCATGCTTCGCTTCAGCATTGAAGTCGATTTGCATCGTTACTTTTGATCTACGGTGAACTTTGCACGTTGACTTGTTTTTGACGTCATAGATTCTGAATCCGGAGCGTGTTCGAGAATCTGTATCTGATGCATGCTTAGCTTCAGCATTGGAGTCGATTTGCATCGTTACCTTTGATCTACGGTGAACTTTACAAGTCGACTTGTTTTTGACGTCGTAGATTCTGAATCAGAAGCGCGATCGACAATCCGTCTGTGATGCGTGCTTCTCTTCGGTATGGGAATCGATTTGCATCGTTACTTTTGGTCTACGGTGAACGTTGCAGGTCGACTTCTTTTTGACGTCATAGATTCTGAAGCAGAAGCGTGATCGAGAATCTGTCTCTCATGCATGCTTCGCTTCAGCATTGGATTCGATTTGCATCGTTACTTTTGGTCTACAGTGAATGTTGCTCGTCGACTTATTTTTGACGTCATAGATTCTGAATCAGAAGAGCGATCGATAATCTGTATATGATGCATGCTTCGCTTCAGCTTCAGCATTGGAGTCGATTTGCATCGTTACTTTTGATCTACGGTGAACTTTGCACGTCGACTTGTTTTTGACGTCATAGATTCTGAATCAGAAGCGCGATCGAGAATCTGTCTCTGACGCACGCTTCGCTTCAGCATTGGAATCGACTTGCATCGTTACTTTTGTTCTACGGTGAACTTTGCACGTCGACTTGTTTTTGACGTCATAGGTTCTGAATCAGAAGCGCGATCGAGAATCTGTCTCTGACGCACGCTTCGCTTCAGCATTGGAGTCGAATTGCATCGTTACTTTTGATCTACGGTGAACTTTGCACGTCGACTTGTTTTTGACACCATAGATTCTGAATCAGAAGCGCGATCGAGAATCTGTCTGTGATGCACGCTTCGCTTCAGCATTGGAGTCGATTTGCATCGTTACTTTTGATCTACGGTGAACTTTGCACGTCGACTTGTTTTGACGTCATAGATTCTGAATCAGAAGCGCGATCGAGAATCTATCTCTGATGCACGCTTCGCTTCAGCATTGGAGTCGATTTGCATCGTTACTTTTGATCTACGGTGAACTTTGCACGTCGACTTGTTTTGACGTCATAGATTCTGAATCAGAAGCGCGATCGAGAATCTGTTTCTGAGGCACGTTTCGCTTCAGCATTGGAGTCGATTTGCATCGTTACTTTTGATCTACGGTGAACTTTGCACGTCGACTTGTTTTTGACATCATAGATTCTGAATCAGAAGCGCGATCGAGAATCTGTCCCTGACCCACGCTTCGCTTCGCAATTGGAATCGATTTACACCGTTACTTTTGATCTACGATGAACTTTGCACGTCGAATTTTTAGGTTCAGATTGGCACTACACTGAATTAGCTTCATCTTCATTTTGAATTTTTTTTTATGAGATTCGGAGTTAAATCGTTAGCTCGCTCGGCGGGGCTTCGGCCCACCTTCGCTCGGCCGACGTTCACTATGCTTTAAGATTGTTCGTTTGCGATTTTACTTTTGAGCAACGGCGAAATTTGCACGTCGACTTATTTTTGACGTCATAGATTCTGAATCAGAAGCGTGATCGACAATCCGTATATGATGCATGCTTCGCGTCAGTATTGGAGTCGTTTTGCACCGTTAACTTTGATCTTAGGTGAACTTTGCACGTCGACTTGTTTTTGACGTCATAGATTCTGAATCAGAAGCGCGATCGACAATCCGTCTGTGATGTATGCTTCTCTTCAGTATGGGAATCGATTTGCATCGTTACTTTTGATCTACGGTGAACTTTGCACGTCGACTTGTTTTTGACGTGATAGATTCTGAATCAGAAGCGCGATCAAGTATCTGTCTCTGGTGCATGCTTCGCTTCAGTATGGGAGTCGATTTGCATCGTTACTTTTGATCTACGGTGAACTTTGCACGTTGACTTGTTTTTGACGTCATAGATTCTGAATCCGGAGCGTGTTCGAGAATCTGTCTCTGATGCATGCTTCGCTTCAGCATTGGAGTCGATTTGCATCGTTATCTTTGATCTACGGTGAACTTTGCACGTCGACTTGTTTTCGACGTCATAGATTCTGAATCAGAAGCGCGATCGGTAATCTGTCTCTGATGAATGCTCCGCTTCAGTATTTGAGTCGATTTGCACCGTTACCTTTGATCTACGGTGAACTTTGCACGTCGAATTGTTTTTGACGTCATAGATTCTGAATCAGGAGCGCGATCGAGAATCTGTCCCTGACCCACGCTTCGCTTCAGCATTGGAGTCGATTCGCACCGTTACCTTTGATCTACGGTGAACTTTGCACGTCGGCTTTTTTGACGTCATAGGTTCTCAATCAGAAGAGCGATCGATAATCTGTATCTGATGCATGCTTCGCTTCAGCATTGGAGTCGATTTGCATCGTTACTGCGTGCTTCTCTTCGGTATGGGAATCGATTTGCATCGTTACTTTTGGTCTACGGTGAACATTGCAGGTCGACTTATTTTTGACGTCATAGATTCTGAAGCAGAAGCGTAATCGAGAATCTGTCTCTCATGCATGCTTCGCTTCAGCATTGGAGTCGATTTGCATCGTTACTTTTGGTCTACAGTGAATGTTGCTCGTCGACTTATTTTTGACGTCATAGATTCTGAATCAGAAGAGCGATCGATAATCTGTATCTGATGCATGCTTCGCTTCAGCATTGGAGTCGATTTGCATCGTTACTTTTGATCTACGGTGAACTTTGCTTGCACGTCGACTTGTTTTGACGTCATAGATTCTGAATCAGAAGCGCGATCGAGAATCTATCTCTGATGCACGCTTCGCTTCAGCATTGGAGTCGATTTGCATCGTTACTTTTGATCTACGGTGAACTTTGCACGTCGACTTGTTTTTGACGTCATAGATTCTGAATCAGAAGCGCGATCGAGAATCTATCTCTGATGCACGCTTCGCTTCAGCATTGGAGTCGATTTGCATCGTTACTTTTGATCTACGGTGAACTTTGCACGTCGACTTGTTTTTGACGTCATAGATTCTGAATCAGAAGCGCGATCGACAATCCGTCTGTGATGCATGCTTCTCTTCGGTATGGGAATCGATTGGCATCGTTACTTTTGGTCTACGGTGAACGTTGCAGGTCGACTTATTTTTGACGTCATAGCTTCTGAAGCAGAAGCGTGATCGAGAATATGTCTCTCATGCATGCTTCGCTTCAGCATTGGAGTCGATTTGCATCGTTACTTTTGTTCTACAGTGAATGTTGCACGTCGACTTATTTTTGACGTCATAGATTCTGAATCAGAAGAGCGATCGATAATCTGTATCTGATGCATGGTTCGCTTCAGCATTGGAGTCGATTTGCATCGTTACTTTTGATCTAGGGTTAACTTTGCGCGTCGACTTGTTTTTGACGTCATAGATTCTGAATCAGAAGCGCGATCGACAATCCGTCTGTGATGCATGCTTCTCTTCGGTATGGGAATCGATTTGCATCGTTACTTTTGGTCTACGGTGAACGTTGCAGGTCGACTTACTTTTGACGTCATAGCTTCTGAAGCAGAAGCGTGATCGAGAATCTGTCTCTCATGCATGCTTCGCTTCAGCATTGAAGTCGATTTGCATCGTTACTTTTGATCTACGGTGAACTTTGCACGTTGACTTGTTTTTGACGTCATAGATTCTGAATCCGGAGCGTGTTCGAGAATCTGTCTCTGATCCATGCTTAGCTTCAGCATTGGAGTCGATTTGCATCGTTACCTTTGATCTACGGTGAACTTTACAAGTCGACTTGTTTTTGACGTCGTAGATTCTGAATCAGAAGCGCGATCGACAATCCGTCTGTGATGCGTGCTTCTCTTCGGTATGGGAATCGATTTGCATCGTTACTTTTGGTCTACGGTGAACGTTGCAGGTCGACTTATTTTTGACGTCATAGATTCTGAAGCAGAAGCGTGATCGAGAATCTGTCTCTCATGCATGCTTCGCTTCAGCATTGGATTCGATTTGCATCGTTACTTTTGGTCTACAGTGAATGTTGCACGTCGACTTATTTTTGACGTCATAGATTCTGAATCAGAAGAGCGATCGATAATCTGTATATGACGCACGCTTCGCTTCAGCATTGGAATCGACTTGCATCGTTACTTTTGTTCTACGGTGAACTTTGCACGTCGACTTGTTTTTGACATCATAGATTCTGAATCAGAAGCGCGATCGAGAATCTGTCCCTGACCCACGCTTCGGTTCAGCATTGGAGTCGAATTGCATCGTTACTTTTGATCTACGGTGAACTTTGCACGTCGACTTGTTTTTGACACCATAGATTCTGAATCAGAAGCGCGATCGAGAATCTGTCTGTGATGCACGCTTCGCTTCAGCATTGGAGTCGATTTGCATTGTCACTTTTGATCTACGGTGAACTTTGCACGTCGACTTGTTTTTGACGTCATAGATTCTGAATCAGAAGCGCGATCGAGAATCTGTTTCTGAGGCACGCTTCGCTTCAGCATTGGAGTCGATTTGCATCGTTACTTTTGATCTACGGTGAACTTTGCACGTCGACTTGTTTTTGACATCATAGATTCTGAATCAGAAGCGCGATCGAGAATCTGTCCCTGACCCACGCTTCGCTTCACAATTGGAATCGATTTACACCGTTACTTTTGATCTACGATGAACTTTGCACGTCGAATTTTTAGGTTCAGATTGGCACTACACTGAATTAGCTTCATCTTCATTTTGAATTTTTTTATGAGATTCGGAGTTAAATCGTTAGCTCGCTCGGCGGGGCTTCGGCCCACCTTCGCTCGGCCGACGTTCACTATGCTTTAAGATTGTTCGTTTGCGATTTTACTTTTGAGCAACGGCGAAATTTGCACGTCGACTTATTTTTGACGTCATAGATTCTGAATCAGAAGCGTGATCGACAATCCGTATATGATGCATGCTTCGCGTCAGTATTGGAGTCGTTTTGCACCGTTAACTTTGATCTACGGTGAACTTTGCACGTCGACTTATTTTTGACGTCATAGATTCTGAATCAGAAGAGCGATCGATAATCTGTATATGATGCATGCTTCGCTTCAGCATTGGAGTCGATTTGCATCGTTACTTTTGATCTACGGTGAACTTTGCACGTCGACTTGTTTTTGACGTCATAGATTCTGAATCAGAAGCGCGATCGAGAATCTGTCTCTGACGCACGCTTCGCTTCAGCATTGGAATCGACTTGCATCGTTACTTTTGATCTACGGTGAACTTTGCACGTTGACTTGTTTTTGACGTCATAGATTCTGAATCAGGAGCGCGATCGAGAATCTGTCCCTGACCCACGCTTCGCTTCAGCATTGGAGTCGATTCGCACCGTTACCTTTGATCTACGGTGAACTTTGCACGTCGGCTTTTTTTGACGTCATAGATTCTCAATCAGAAGCGCGATCGAGAATCTGTCTCTGATGCATGCTTCGCTTCCGCATTGCAGTCGATTCGCACCGTTACCTTTGATCTACGATACATGGTGAACTTTGCACGTCGACTTGTTTTTGACGTCATAGATTCTGATTCAGAAACGTGATCGATAATCTGACTCTGATACACGGCTTCATCTTTTTTTTAAGAGATTCGGAGTTTAGTCGTTAGCTCGCACAACTCCAGTCACCAACCTGTCTCGGTTCCTCATCAATCATGATATTGTCATCATCGCTCATTGCCTTCTTGGCGCCCTTCTTCTTGAAGAAATCGGTCGTCTTGGGGGCTCCATCCGAGATGCGTTTCGTGGCTCCAGACTTCGCGGAACCGTTCGCTTTAGGTGAATCCTTCACCTGAAAGATCAAATTGTGTATTGTCGCGTTCACAGTCGAGCAGTATTCTATAATGAAACTATGTCCTAAATAGGAACGAGCACTAGTGCATATAATATTTAACAAAATTACGGGCATGGTAGCTAAGTAAGTACGACAGGCAAAAAATCCTGAGCCATAGCAGATAAAAATAGAGTGTAAATTAATGCCAACAAAATATATTAAATAAATTGCATACCTCGAACGCCATCATTCTGCATACCTCAGAGCCATCATTCTGAAAATACAACTGACTGAAAACAAGTTCAATGTTCACGTTAGCAAGATGAAGACGATTAATAAATACAGACTTCAACAAGTGCACGATGGTATGCACCAGGTAAGTAAGATGTTAATGTTTACAGGAGAACCAGTATTATGATCAGATTAAAAAAGAATAGCTGTCGAATCAAAAAATATCCTCCACAAACCTTCGGCTTCTTCTCGGTACTATACAAATATTTTTCGTCGCTAAAAGGACGTGTAAGACTAAATGAATAGTAATGCTTTGAGGATGAAGTTTCCAACTATACGCAAATAAAAAATAAGCACAACGACTCTGAAAACACTCACATTGTCTTCCTTCTTTGCCCTTGGGGCCTTAGGCTCTTTTGGTTCCTTGAGTTTCCTCTCCTTCTTTGGCTCGTTCATCTTCTCGTACTTGGCCTTCATGGCACTATCGATAGTGGGCTCAACTCGGATTGCGTAATTCGACGGGAACACTTCCTGCAAGTGTGGGAAAAGGTTAAAAAATATCTCTCATATCTGTACTTATGCAGAGACAATGAACACGTTCGCGCGCTCGCCAGACGTTCACTATGATTTGAGGTTGTTCGTTTGCAATTTTACTTTTGAGCTACGAAATTTGCACGTCGACTTATTTTTGACGTCATAGATTCTGAAGCAGAAGCGTGATTGAGAATCTAAGCGATCGAGAGGGGCGTGGTCGACAATCTGTCTGTCTGTCTCTGATGCATGCTTCGCTTCAGCATTGGAGTCGATTTGCACCGTTACCTTTGGTCTACGGTGAACTTTGCACGTCGACTTGTTTTTGACGTCATAGATTCTGAAACAGAAGCACGATCGACAATCCGTCTCTGATGTTTTCTTCGCTTCAGCATGGGAGTCGATTTTCATCGTATATTTTGATCTACGGTGAACTTTGCACGTCGGCTTATATCTAACTTCGAAGCCATGAGACATAGATCGATTCTGACTATTGATTTCTTTTGGAGATGTCTCAAAGACGACGACGCAACAGTCTCACGTCGGGTGCTTCAACTTTAATTTTTAGGGTCAAAGTCCACTTTTGAACATTTTTTATTTTATTTTATCGATTGGTGACGTCATTGAATTAATCTGTATGCATATTTTTCACGGATTCAGTGTGTCTTCGACACCAGAGTCTCAGATCGATATCTCAATTTTCATTTTTTATTAAATTTTACATATTTGGGCAGTCACGTGACTTTCGGACGTCAATATCTCGCGTAATATCGATCGATATCGATTTTTTGACAAACTCGTTTCTCAGATTTATTTGCTCCCCATATATGGAGGTTCTGGATGTCGTGCTCAAGTTTGATTTTTTGGCACTTTGCCAAGGCTCACTACTGTGCAGGCCTTCGAAGGACTGATATCGATTAACAAAAAATAATCGTTTTATATTTTGCTTTAGTTCTCATAGCCGCCGTAGCTAAGGTCTGGCTGAACGTTAACTGCAAAATCTGAAACGTGGCAGAATGACTGACAGAACTCGTCTATAGAAGAAGGCCAATGTGATAGAGCTCGGCGCGCGCTGCGCGCGCGCCTCGCTCTAGCGATATGGCTTTAGCTGAAGCTTACGATCAGCTGACGATGTCTGTTTTGGAAGATTATACTCATTTTTCGTTTCAGCGCCGGTTTTGATCACATACGAAATCGACGTTGTTTGTCATTTAAATTGATTTACTTGTATTCGATTTCATAGCGTCATCTTCAAAAATTATCGATTTCATTATTGAACAACGTTTTTAAGTTGTTCTTTATTATATCTTATTCATCTTCGGTTGTCGGTTCGAGTAACACGTGAATCAATCTTTGAGAATTATCGATTTCTATTTTTCTATATCGATTGCCTTCAAATTTTGAAAACTTTCATTGAGATTTGTTTTAAGCGTTAGCTCGGTTATGCGGGCTTTCGGCCCGCCTTGCCCGCCGCAACGATGTTATAGCTTTGGCTTTGAAGATTATCGATTTTCAGATTAACTATCATGTTTAAGCTTTATCATCTTCGGCTGTTGTTTCCATTGACACTGATCGAGAATCTATCTCTGATGCGAGCTTCACTTGAGCACTGAAGTCCATTTCTATTGTTATCTTTCAGCTACGGCGAAATTTGTACGTCGACTTAGTTTTGACGTCATACATTCTGAAGCAGAAGCATGATCGAGAATCTTCTCTGATGCGAGCTTCATTTGAACACTGAAGTCCATTACCATTGTTATCTTTCAGTTGCGGCGAACCTTGCACGTCGACTTACTTTGGACGTCATAGATTCTGAAGCAGGGGCATGATCGATAATCTGTCTTTGATGCGAGCTTCAGTTGAGCACTGAAGTCCATTTCCATTGTTATCTTATTTTGGACGTCACAGATTCTGAAGCAGAAGCATGATCGAGAATCTGTCTCTGATGCAAGCTTCACTTGAGCACTGAAGTCCATTTCTATTGTTATCTTTCAGCTGCGGCGAAATTTGTACGTCGACTTAGTTTTGACGTCATAGATACTGTATCAGGAGCGCGTTCGACAATCTGTCTCTGATGCATGCTTTGCTTCAGCATTGGAGTCGATTTGCACCGTTACCTTTGATCTGCGGTGAACTTTGAACGTCGACTTGTTTTTGACGTCATAGGTTCTGAATCAGAAGCGCGATCGAGAATCTGTCTCTGATGCATGCTTCGCTTCGGCATTGGAGTCGATTTGCACCTTTACCTTTGACCTATGGTGAACTTTGCACGTCGACTTGTTTTTGACGTCATAGATTCTGAATCAGAAGCGCGATCGAGAATCTGTCTCTGACGTATGCTTTGCTTCCGCATTGGAGTCGATTTGCACCGTTACCTTTGATCTACGGTGAACTTTGCACGTCGACTTGTTTTTGACGTCATAGATTCTGAATCAGAAGCGCGATCGAGAATCTGTCTCTGATGCACGCTTCGCTTCAGCATTGGAGTCGATTTGCACCGTTACCTTTGATCTACGGTGAACTTTGAACGTTGACTTGTTTTTGACGTCATAGATTCTGAATCAGAAGCGCGATCGAGAATCTGTCTTTGATGCATGCTTTGCTTCAGCATTGGAGTCGATTTGCACCGTTACCTTTGATCTACGGTGAACTTTGCACATCGACTTGTTTTTGACGTCATAGATTCTGAACCAGAAGCGCGATCGAGAATCTGTTTCTGACGTATGCTTTGCTTCCGCATTGGAGTCGATTTGCACCGTTACCTTTGATCTGCGGTGAACTTTGAACGTCGACTTGTTTTTGACGTCACAGATTCTGAATCAGAAGCGCGATCGAGAATCTGTCTTTGATGCATGCTTCGTTTCGGCATTGGAGTCGATTCGCACCGTTACATTTGACCTATGGTGAACTTTGCACGTCTACTTGTTTTTGACCTCATAGATTCTGAATCAGAAGCGCGATCGAGAATCTGTCTCTGACGTATGCTTTGCTTCCGCATTGGAGTCGATTTGCACCGTTACCTTTGATCTGCGGTGAACTTTGAACGTCGACTTGTTTTTGACGTCATAGATTCTGAATCAGAAGCGCGATCGAGAATCTGTCTTTGATGCATGCTTCGTTTCGGCATTGGAGTCGATTCGCACCGTTACATTTGACCTATGGTGAACTTTGCACGTCGACTTGTTTTTGACGTCATAGATTCTGAATCAGAAGCGCGATCGAGAATCTGTCTCTGACGTATGCTTTGCTTCCGCATTGGAGTCGATTTGCACCGTTACCTTTGATCTGCGGTGAACTTTGAACGTCGACTTGTTTTTGACGTCATAGATTCTGAATCAGAAGCGCGATCGAGAATCTGTCTTTGATGCATGCTTCGTTTCGGCATTGGAGTCGATTCGCACCGTTACATTTGACCTATGGTGAACTTTGCACGTCTACTTGTTTTTGACCTCATAGATTCTGAATCAGAAGCGCGATCGAGAATCTGTCTTTGATGCATGCTTCGTTTCGGCATTGGAGTCGATTTGCACCGTTACATTTTACCTATGTGAACTTTGCACGTCGACTTGTTTTTGACGTCATAGAATTTGAATCAGAATCGCGATCGAGAATCTGTCGCTGATGCATGCTTCGCTTCGGCATTGGAGTTGATTTGCACCGTTACCTTTGATCTACGGTAAATTTTGCACGCCGACTTGTTTTTGACGTCATAGATTCTTAATCAGAAGCGCGATCGAGAATCTGTTTCTGATGCACGCTTCGCTTCAGCACTGGAGTCGATTTGCACCGTTACCTTTGATATACGGTAAACTTTGCACGTCGACTTGTTGTTGACGTCATAGATTCTGAATCAGAAACGCGATCGAGAATCCGTCTTTGATGCATGCTTCGTTTCGGCATTGGAGTCGATTTGCACCGTTACATTTGACCTATGGTGAACTTTGCACGTCGATTTGTTTTTGACGTCATAGATTCTGAATCAGGAGCGCGATCGAGAATCTGTCTCTGAGGTATGCTTCGCTTCAGCATTGGAGTCGATTTGCACCGTCACCTTTGATCTACGGTGAACTTTACACGTCGACTTGTTTTTGACGTCATAGATTCTGAATCAGAAACGAGATCGAGAATCTGTCTCTGATGCATGCTTTGCTTCAGCATTGGAGTCGATTTGCACCGTTACCTTTGATCTACGGTGAACTTTGAACGTCGACTTGTTTTTGACGTCATAGATTCTGAATCAGAAGCGCGATCGAGAATCTGTCTCTGATGCATGCTTCGCTTTGGCATTGGAGTCGATTTGCACCGTTACCTTTGACCTATGGTGAACTTTGCACGTCGACTTGTTTTTGACGTCATAGAGTCTGAATCAGAAGCGCAATCGAGAATCTGTCTCTGATGTATGCTTTGCTTCCGCATTGGAGTCGATTTGCACCGTTACCTTTGATCTACGGTGAACTTTGCACGTCGACTTGTTTTTGACGTCATAGATTCTGAATCAGAAGCGCGATCGAGAATCTGTCTCTGATGCACGCTTCGCTTCAGCACTGGAGTCGATTTGCACCGTTACCTTTGATATACGGTAAACTTTGCACGTCGACTTGTTTTTGACGTCATAGATTCTGAATCAGAAGCGCGATCGAGAATCTGTCTTTGATGCATGCTTCGTTTCGGCATTGGAGTCGATTTGCAACGTTACATTTGACCTATGGTGAACTTTGCACGTCGACTTGTTTTTGACGTCATAGATTCTGAATCAGAAGCGCGATCGATAATCTGTCTCTGATGCACGCTTCGCTTCAGCACTGGAGCCGATTTGCACCGTTACCTTTGATATACGGTAAACTTTGCACGTCGACTTGTTTTTGACGTCATAGATTCTGAATCAGAAGCGCGATCGAGAATCTGTCTTTGATGCATGCTTCGTTTCGGCATTGGAGTCGATTTGCACCGTTACATTTGACCTATGGTGAACTTTGCACGTCGACTTGTATTTGACTTCGAAAATTCTGAATCCATGAGTCATAGAACGATTCTGACTATTGATTTATTTTGGAGATGTCTCAAAGACGACCACACCACAGTCTCACGTCGGATGCTTCAACTTTAACTTTTGAAGTCAAAGTCCACTTTTAGAACATTTTTTATTTTATTTTATCGATTGATGACGTCATTGAATTATACTGAATGCATATTTTTCACGTATTCATCTGAGTGTCTTCGACACCAGAGTCTCAGATCGATATCTCAATTTTCATTTTTTTATTAGGTTTTATATTTTGGGGTAGTCACGTGACTTTCAAACGTTAATATCTCGGTTAATATCGATCGATATCGATTTTTTTTACAAACTCGTTTGTCACTGATTTATTTGCTCCCCATATATGGAGGTTCTGGATGTCGTGCTCAAGGTTGATTTTTTGGCACTTTGCCAAGGCTCACTACTGTGCAGGCCTTCGAAGGACTGATATCGATTAACAAAAAATAACCGTTTCTTATATTTTGCTTTAGTTCTCATAGCCGCCGTAGCTAAGGTCTAGCTGAACGTTAACTGCAAAATCTGAAACGTGACAGAATGACTGACAGAACTCGTCTATAGAAGAAGGCTAATGTGAAAAAAGCGTTTTCTTATTTTTTGATAAGGTTCACGTAGCCACGGTGACTAAGGGCTAGCTCAACGTTAACTGGAAAATCTGGAGCGTTAGTGACTGACTGGCAGAACTCGTCTATAGAAGAAGGCTGTGACCAGAGCTCGGCGCGCGCCTCGCTCTAGCGATATGGCTTTAGCTTGAGCTTTTGATCTTGATAAGTTAGCGCTATAATTTTTGAAGTTTAGGTTCAGATTGGCACTACAATGAATTAGCTTCATCTTTATTTTGAAGACTTTTATGAGATTCGGAGTTTAGTCGCTCGCTCGCCTCGCTCTAGCGCTATGGCTTTAGCTTGAGCTTTTGATCTTGATAAGTTAACGATTTCAATTTTTGAAGCTTAGGTTGGCGCGCGCCGAGCTCTAGCGATATGACTTCAGGTTGAGCTTTTGATCTTGATAAGTTAACGATTTCAATTTTTTGAAGCTTAGGTTGAGATTGGCACTACACTGAATTAGCTTCATTTTTAATTTGAAGATTTTTATGAGATTCGGAGTTTAGCCGTTAGCTCGCTCGGTGGCATGCAATGTATTTTTTTTGCACTTCTGGTCAGCTGCTTTTTAATATTTTTACACGATACTATTACCATTCTATATAAACAAACATCGTTTTTTAATTTTTAACATTCTGAGCATTGTGGTATCATAGGCATGGACTACAGCAGATTCCAAAAAATCCCTGACAAACCATAAACCTCGCAATCAGACATCCTCTAACTAACCGTGTTTCCATCCCTTGAATGCGTGTCTGGTGGGGAGAAATCAGATCCGGGAAAGCATTGTTTCATAGCGTACACCCATGCTTCAGAGTATTCGGAGACGTTACTGAAAATGGATTTTTAAATAATTATTACAAATGTAAGGAATGAAAAAACCAACAGATGCCCTCGGGACCACTAATTATCGATTAGAGATAGTAGAAAAGATAAAACAGAAACTCACGATTTATCGTGAAACGGTACCTATTGCCCGGCAGTCTCGCGATTGGAAATCGCGAGACTGCCGGGCAATAGGTACCGTTTCGAGTCGTGCCATGGGTAAGCGTACTGTCGTTGACGTTTAACGTTTACATACATATACATTCATATACATACAGACGCCATACATACGTAAAGTCTACATTCACTTCAGATTATCTACCGTAGCGTATAATCGATATACAGAACACCATACCTCACAGAATGACTGCCCGCAGGTCTGAACGAGAGTATGGAACTGTCTAGGGGAATTCGTGAAATATCGGACACAAAAGAAATGTTGTCACAACCAGTTTTAGACTGAAAAGGTTTTGTTTCTACCAAGTTCATGCGCAATTGGTAATAATTGTCAGTATGATTAGACTGACTCTATCTGTATCGGTAATCGAGTCAGTATAATTAGACTGACTCTATCTGTAATCGATAAGTTATATTTTCCTATGAAAGTTCTATCCTAAATAGGGTCTAGTTCTAATCGTTCTCTTCTGTTCTAAAACTTTTTGTTCTTGCGTGTGTACTTTTTAGTATCGAGCGAGTAAAAGATTAAATATGTACGTGCGCGCAATATTACTAAAACCATAAGCATAATAATAATAATTATCATAACCCTTAGTAAAGACATAATCACATAATAAACTAACCAAAGCCTTATAAACGCCGGTGAGATCCGGCTGAACCGGCAGGCAAGCCCATACAAAAAGTGGTCCTCGGGAAGAGGAGTTCATCTGGAAAATTAACAATAATATAATTGCATTAAAATATTTATTATAGTTAGTACAGTCTATAGGATATGCAATTTCAATACAGGATAATAATAAACACCAAGGAACTTGAAACATACACGATACTTGCCAAAGGAAACGGTAACAGCGATATAGCGGTGGTACGGTACATTTACCAAGGAAAATCAAAAGCAAAAACAATAAAAAACGATAACAGAAAGCTATCGTTGAATTGGGTCCGTCTCACTTCATGTTCTTAAAGGGAGAGGGCCATGAGAATAAAGTTTTCCCCAATTTACTTGCACAGAATGACCGGAATTTCAGAATTATTATCGTGAAAACCGCATTGTTTGAAGCCTAGAACTCACAGAGTTATTCCCCTGCAAAGAGTTCGGCCAGGTACCGTAGTCAGAATCAATTTTCTGGCTTTTAGGGCATTCTTGTATTGCAAACGCCTCTTTATAGTTGTCGGAATGATCTGTATTCGCTTGACCATTCTTATATAGAGAAAGGATGCAAATGAACGCATATAAACCGTAAAAACGAATTTTAAAGTTGCTGACTACGGTACCTAGCCGAACTGTTTGCCGGGGAATAACTCTGCGAGTTGGAGGCTTCACGCAATGCGGTTTTCACAGTAATAATTCTGAAATACCGAACATTCTTTACAAATAAATCGAGGAAAAATTTATTCTCATGGGCCTCTCCCTTTAAATATATGTACATGGTCCAAGTTCCAGACATGCTAATTCGAAATTAACATACGACCCGGGCCTTGTTATTTCCATGTACGTACGCAAATTCGTCATTGGCAAAATCATGACCGTTACAGCCCGATTTTTGGGACGCACCTGCTTCCCACGAAAAACACTGGAGCGAGCACATTAAAGATTTTAAAAAGAAAGGGCCTCTACATCATCATGTAACCAGCCGTTCGAAGAGCCCTACGGGCTCTTCTCCGACTGGAGGAATCGGCCTTCGGCCGATTGTTACCATATTTAAAACATTCACACGTCTACAAAGTCATTTATGATTGGGGAAACGTATAGTATTAGTCTGGATCCCCATTAAACTAATGGTTACCATGCAAATTTGCCATTGAAATGCTCTGTGTACAGCAGCTAGTTACGTGTATCATATGCTAGCATAGCTCAACAGGTAGAGCGTTGGACTGTGAATCGAGATATTGTATGCTGCTGCGGGTTCGAATCCCGCCAGCGGCAAAGATTTTGTATGTTCTCGTTCGATTCCGTACATTAAATTTTCTTTATGAACAGCTTTCGTTGTGCACATAAAAACAAACCCGTGACAAACTCTTCTCCTTTATATAATAAGATAGTCTCTGAGACTCTGAGTGGCAAAGTCTTTGCCGGGAAATTTCACAATTTCAGACACAAGGAAACTTGGCAAGTTTTCAAAAGATAGCATACCAATTCTGATTCTTCGCCCGTGGTGCCCAGCGTTTCTTCCTCAGAATCCCGTTCTCGATCTCCGGTGGCCAAATCTTCCTCTGCGTGGCTTTCGACGGAACTGTCGAGGTTGTTGACGGGCGACGTAGCCTCGTCTCCGGATCTCGCGAACACCTTAAACAAAAGTAATACATAATTCTGAAAACAAATAATATACCAAAGAATTATTAACATTAATTAAAAAATTAAAAATTTAATTAAAAAAGAAAAATTAAAAAGAAAGAAATTATTAATTTTACTAGATAATTGATGCCAACAACTTATTTACTTGCATCTTGCATGTGGGTCTGAGGAACAGTTGCAAGTGTGGTCCATATATATCGTACTGATGAGACCCAACTACAGCAAAATCCTCGTATACGTTCAGGGTCGAAACAGGGTTATCATGTGAAAGAACATGATACACTTTATCTATCAATCATTATGCTCCTTTACACTTTTCCTATTATTACTGTCAAATTATGTATTTCGTTTATTTCGTTTCCCGCAGGGGCAGGAATAGGATCATTATTCTCAGAGACTAGGGTGAAGTCCATCTCAGAAAATCAAAAAGTTATTATTTTCATTGGATTCGCCGTGTCTTCATCTACCAGAATAACTAAAACACTTTTGGCAGAAGATTATTTCCAACGAAATATTGGGCAAAACATGACCCTCTCTGAGAGCCGCATAATACGGTAGTCTGGTATACGTTTTGGCTGTGAAGAATTTTTTTTTTGAAAAAAATTCAACAAAAAATAGGCTCCAAAATAACTACGGAATCATACAAAATGACGAAGACGGGATTAAATATGGTTTGTTTAGCTAGGCAAATAAAATAAACGCATTAAAAATAAATAAAATGAATAATTAAAATAAGATTTAAAAAAGAAACAAACGCACAGTCAAAATCCGGTCCTTTTTTAGTTCCCAAACTACGGTGGCGAGAGCGCGGTTTATCATGCACCCCTCCCTGTAACGCCTATCGTAATAATGGTACTGGAGGGCCATTTGTTGCTCCATATTTCGTTGGAAATAATGTTGTGCCAAATTTGTTTTAGTTATTCTGGTAGATACAGACACGGGGAACCTAATAAAAATAATAACTTTTTGTTTTCTGAGGTGGACCTCACCTTCTGAGGTGGACCTTTTCTGAGGTGGTCCGGGCTCCCATGCCCGGACGGGGAAGAGTACAAGAGTAGGAAAGTACAACGGGGGTGAATGCCCTAGAGTCTCTAATAAATCAACTAATCCATTTCAAAGCAAAAAAACCCTGATGTGCCCTTCTTCAACGCAGACGTTTTTACAGCAGTATTGCGTGGTTTTTGAGAAAATTTGCATACAATACCTGGACATCCAGTTGTCCAACATACGTTTCACAATCCCTGTGTCGTACCGCTTTAATATGGGGGTCTAATATGGGGGCATGGGACGGATGCCCCGATCGCCCGTCTTTATCAAGGGGGGGGGGGGTGATCTTATCTTGGTTGTGCCCATGGTGGTGCTCGCCTGGCCTCGTTCCCCGGACGGGTACAGATCCAGATACAAGAGATAGAGAGGTGGGAGAGCGAGAGAGATAGAGAGAGGGAGAGTGAGAGAAGGCATAAGAATACGATAAGATGGGTGTGCGGTGTATGAGCCACAGGTGCGCCACAGGTGTTGTGAGCGCACCCCCGGGCGCCCCCGCCACGCACCATGGTGGTGCGGCGGGTGGTGCGGCGCGCCCCTGTTTTTTTTGTCCGCGGCAATGGCGTGAAGTTTCATGTTGTAAGCTCTAGACTTTCTTCACCTCATCATCCTTTGCTCGGCATTCTGCGCTCTCATCATTTTGAGCATCCTAAACGCCAAATTAGTAGGACACATGTTTCCGATTCGGTATATTTTTCGGTGGGTATTTCACAGGGAAAGCTGATTCGGAGCCTCTTGAATAATACGATCGAATGTTGATTAATAAGAAAATCACAAAATTATTATGTAAAAACATACGATTTGAGAATAGTAAGGACGAAGTTGATCGTCTTCATCTCTGTGATCAATTGTTTGTGTACATAAAATGGCTCCCATTTTTCTTGAGTCTACCTACAAATAGTGTTGCACTTCGCAAAAATAATAATAGCAAGTTACTCATCAGTTAGCTACACAATTAAACAATATATGTGTATAAATCCGTGAGGGTAGGTATGCGGTTTACGTAAGTGATAAAATCACTCTTTTCAAATAAAAATAAATAAATTTCAATGTACGGGAATATTCAACATGATGTAGGTGAGCGAAATTGTCTAACAATTAGCGTAGCTTATGTCTCATGATTTCGAAAAAAAATCAAGAGACAAAGAAACTAGTAAATGTTTTACAATCATTTATGGGTACTTATATGCAGCGTTCTTCAAGTGGCCCCATCATATGTTGATAAGGCTAAACGCCATTTAGCTGCCCCAATATTTCGTAGCAATTCGCAAAACTTTACATCACGCGCATGCTTTTATTATTTCCATATCAGTATTTCATTATATTCGGGACTGATAGATCAAAATAACAAATAGAATGATTGATTGGCAGGTGTTTTAGAGTTGGCAACGGTAGCAGTGCGTTTCCGCACTTTGCTAGCCGCAGGGGGCGTCTATTGTTGTTGCTATCTTTTCTAATTGCAGCATGCGCAGATTTCAAGCGATTCTAACTGAGGGTGTTTTCAGCTTGATGGTCCTATATCACCCCTCGTTTGTGTTATGTACTGACTACACCGTCAGTCAGCACTTGGTTCCTGTATGTGTGTATCTCGTACGTCAATAGAACACCGTATTACCAACAGTATTTATTGAAGCAATCAATTACACAACAACAAGTGGAAGAAGACACCGATCGCGAGAGCAAGTAAGCTCACCACACACGCTTTGAAGGATTTTAAGGATTGATCCCGCTTAAAGGGACAGGCCCATCAAAGTAAACCTATATTTTCGATTTCGTCTTAATTTTTATTACAAGTGTTTATTACAATATATGCAAACTAATTTTATCGACATTCACCCCGGTTCAGACGAGCGCAATATATACCGTTGCCTGGCAATTCCTCTCGTTGTCTATCCGCTCTGGTTGCCTGCTCTCTCGGTTTTTTTCTCTGGCACCTCTTTATTGAGCATACTCTCTCATGCGTAATTTTGTAACTGTGTTGTAACATACGAGAAGTAAAAGAATTATTAGGACTAAATTGATGCAAATACGGTACCATTATGAGTTGATCTTGAAATTCAAAAATCAATATCGATCGATAATCTATAGAAATCGCAAAAATAGTCTTAGGAGTAGAGATAGATAGCCGAGCACTCTGGTCAAAATCACACAGCTTTCAAACGCGAAATAACATCCTCCCAATTAAAAGACGGGCCAAGTCCCGCCGAGTGAACTAACGACTATAATCCCGAATCTTAATCAAAATCTTCAAAATTAAACCATATTAATGCAATAGCTTAAAGAGAACGGTGGAAATGAACTTCAGTGCTCAAGTGAAGCTCGCTTCCTAAAACGCTTCACGATCAAGAATCTGCTTGAGAATCTATGACGTCAAAAATAAGTCGACGTGCAAATTTCGCCCTAGCTCAAAGACAACGATGGACATGAACTTCAGTGATCAAGTGAAGCTCGCATTAGAGACAGATTCTCGATCACGCTTCTGCTTCAGAATCTATGACGTCAATAGTAAGTCGACACGCAGAATTCGCCGTAGCTCAAAAGTAAAATTGTAAACGAAGCTCAAATTTAAAGCACAGGGAACGTGGGGCGCGCAACAAAACTCCGAATAAACTCCGAATCTCATATAAAAATCTTCAAAATGAAGATGAAGCTAATTCTGTGTAGTGCCAATTCTGTACCTAAACTTCAAACATTGAAATCTTATCAAGATCAAAAACTGAAGCTAAAGCCATATCGCTAGAGCGAGGAGCGCGCAGCGCGCGCCGAGCTCTAGTCTTATATATGTTATCTATATAGACGAGTTCCGTCTGTCTGTCTGTCTGCCGCTCTTCTACGGAGCTTCAAATTAGAGTTAGCGGTAACGTTGAGCTAGCCCTTAATCACCGTGGCTACGTGAATCTTATCAAAAAATAAGAAAACGCTTTTTTCCGATAATCTTCTATAGACGAGTTCTGTCAGTCAGTCACTCTAACGTTGAGCTAGCCCTTAGTCACCGTGGCTACGTGAACCTTACCAAAAAATAAGAAAACGCTTTTTTCCGATAATCGATACCAGTCCTTCGAAGGGCTGCACAGTAGTGAGCCTTGGCAAAGTGCCGAAAAATGAATCTTGAGCACGACATCCAGGACCTCCATAAATGGGGAGCAAATAAATCTGTGAGAAACGAGTTTGTCAAAAAAATCGATATCGATCAATATTAACCGAGTTAGTCACGTGACTGTCAAAAATGTAAAATTTAGTAAAAATGAAAATTGAGATGAAAATTAAAAAAAAAACGTTCAGAATAATTCAATGACGTCATCAAACCATGAAATAAAATAAAAATATATTCCAAAAATTGACTTTGACCCCAACAATTTTCCAAACTCTAATTTCTATCAGAAGCGCATCAGCAATAAACATGATGAATTTTGATCTAATAAAAAATCGATAAGTCGATAATCTAAATTTTGGCAATTTGCCAACTGAACTTAAGGAGCCTCCCAGAACAAAGTAAAACAGTCAGAAAAAATCGAAAAATTCATTATAATAAACCATTATAATATTATAATAAACACCCTTTAAACAAGTTGTAAAAACATGCAAAATATAGGTTTATTTTGATGGGCCCGTCCCTTTAAGGGCCTCCCGGAACATAGTGAAATAATGTCAGAAAACATCAAAAAATTCATCGAGAGCTTCTGGCCTGGGACCCTGGCTAACGTAGTGAGCCTGGAGAGCGAAGAATGTTCGCACATAAAAAAATAAATAATCAATCGATAATTTTTCGAAGAGCCAAAAATTGCCATAGGAGTAGAGATATTTATACCCATGGTAGGGCGGTTCTTAATCTGGGATTGTGGTATTTAACCCCCCGGACAATTGGGTATTTACTCATTGTGTAACGCCTTGGCGACCTTAACAGACCTGTCGCCCATTCGGGTATGTGATTGAAAAGTTTGGCGGTGGGTGGCGGTAGCGTAGTGGTTAACGCAGTGGACCGGTAATCCAAAGACAATGGGTTCGATTCCCGCTCGTCCAATACCCCAATTTTTCTATCACATTAAAATTTATGAAATTTGGCTTAGGGCGGCCACAAAGTCCCTTATACAGTTTGCATTCACTTTCGCATATTTATACCCATGGTAGGGCGGATCTTAATCTGGGATTGTGGTATTTCACCCCCCGGACAATTGAGTATTTACTCATTGTGTAACGCCTTGGCGACCTTAACAGACCTGTCGCCCATACGGGTATGTGATTGAAAAGTTTGGCGGTGGGTGGCGGTAGCGTAGTGGTTAACGCAGTGGACCGGTAATCCAAAGACGCTGGGTTCGATTCCCGCTCGTCCAATACCCCAATTTTTCGATCACATTAAAATTAATGAAATTTGGCTTAGGGCGGCCACAAAGTCCCTGATACAGTTTGCATTCACTTTCGCATATTTATACCCATGGTAGGGCGGATCTTAATCTGGGATTGTGGTATTTAACCCCCCGGACAATTGAGTATTTACTCATTGTAACGCCTTGGCGACCTTAACAGACCTGTCGCCCATACGGGTATGTAATTGAAAAGTTTGGCGGTGGGTGGCGGTAGCGTAGTGGTTAACGCAGTGGACCGGTAATCCAAAGATGCTGGGTTGGATTCTCGTGCAATACCCCAATTTTTCGATCACATTAAAATTTATGAAATTTGGCTTAGGGCGGCCACAAAGTCCCTTATACAGTTTGCATTCACTTTCGCATATTTATACCCATGGTAGGGCGGATCTTAATCTGGGATTGTGGTATTTAACCCCCCGGACAATTGGGTATTTACTCATTGTGTAACGCCTTGGCGACCTTAACAGACCTGTCGCCCATACGGGTATGTTATTGAAAAGTTTGGCGGTGGGTGGCGGTAGCGTAGTGGTTAACGCAGTGAACCGGTAATCCAAAGACGCTGGGTTCGATTCCCGCTCGTCCAATACCCCAATTTTTCTATCACATTAAAATCTATGAAATTTGGCTTAGGGCGGCCACAAAGTCCCTTATACAGTTTGCATTCACTTTCGCATATTTATACCCATGGTAGGGCGGATCTTAATCTGGGATTGTGGTATTTCACCCCCCGGACAATTGAGTATTTACTCATTGTAACGCCTTGGCGACCTTAACAGACCTGTCGCCCATACGGGTATGTAATTGAAAAGTTTGGCGGTGGGTGGCGGTAGCGTAGTGGTTAACGCAGTGGACCGGTAATCCAAAGATGCTGGGTTGGATTCTCGTGCAATACCCCAATTTTTCGATCACATTAAAATTTATGAAATTTGGCTTAGGGCGGCCACAAAGTCCCTTATACAGTTTGCATTCACTTTCGCATATTTATACCCATGGTAGGGCGGATCTTAATCTGGGATTGTGGTATTTAACCCCCCGGACAATTGGGTATTTACTCATTGTGTAACGCCTTGGCGACCTTAACAGACCTGTCGCCCATACGGGTATGTTATTGAAAAGTTTGGCGGTGGGTGGCGGTAGCTAGTGGTTAACGCAGTGAACCGGTAATCCAAAGACGCTGGGTTCGATTCCCGCTCGTCCAATACCCCAATTTTTCTATCACATTAAAATTTATGAAATTTGGCTTAGGGCGGCCACAAAGTCCCTTATACAGTTTGCATTCACTTTCGCATATTTATACCCATGGTAGGGCGGATCTTAATCTGGGATTGTGGTATTTCACCCCCCGGACAATTGAGTATTTACTCATTAGCCCGTATTCTCGGGTCGACGGAAACGTTCCGTTTGGGAAACCCTTTGTATGCAAATTTCTCGACTATCTAGACTAGCTGGAGGAAAAATTTGCATACGAATGAGCTCCCAAACGGAACATTCCCGTCGACCCGAGAATACGGGCTATTGTGTAACGCCTTGGCGACCTTATCAGACCTGTCGCATATACGGGTATGTGATTGAAAAGTTTGGCGGTGGGTGGCGGTAGCGTAGTGGTTAACGCAGTGGACCGGTATTCCAAAGATGCTGGGCTCGATTCCTGCTCGTCCAATACCCCAATTTTTCGATCACATTAAAATTTATGAAATTTGGCTTAGGGTGTTTAGAATGGACAACTTTATCGAATGCTTTACGGAAGTCGAAGTAAACGCAACCCATATATTTTATCGGGTAAATAGTGGACTGTTTTAGGCCGGTGTTTTTGGATCTTCTGCGCGTCTATTGCTAGTGTGTAGTTAATTATTACTTACTATATTAAAAAAAAAATGAACGGCGACAAAAAGAGACCAATTCAGTTCTGAGCTGCGGCAACAAAACAAAAAGTGTTAAATTCATTTCTGAAGACTAAATAATATTATATGCAACACCAAATTTTAATTTGCCAATTCCTTTGTTAGCGCGATAGCGCTAACATACATAGTTTGGGTTACATCAGAGAGCCCTTTTTTCCAGTTTCCACCCTGAATTTGTTCCTAGACGAAAAAAATGAAATTCTTTCGAGCTAGTTAGTTAAAAGAGCATATTTTAGATTATCTGCGAAATTTTCAGATAAAAATATCAAAAACCAAAATTATGGCCAAATAAGTAAAATTTGAAAATCATGTGGAAGAATGTCTGTTTCGGAGCTAGCGAGCGCAGCGAGCTAGCTCTTTTTGGTTCTTCATCGGGGGTCAAACGTGCAAAGAGGGGATGTTTAATTAAATAACTAGACAATCATTCGACTAAACTACCGAGTAGCATTCTAATACATATTCCGCTAACTTGTTTTAACTTCTCCAAAAACAATATTTCAAATCGGTTAAGTTTGAAGGCAATTATTTTAAATTTTGAGTGTCGTCCCAAGTTTTTTCTGCATTGTGTAGTAATATAGACGAGTTCTGTCTGTCACGTTTCAGATCGTTGGTTAGCAGTAGAGCTAAGGACTTGGGTCTTCGGCCTTAAGGTCCTTAGGGAAAAATAAGAATTAGCTTTTTTCCGATTATCGATTGCTTATCAGATAATCGATTATGATGATTAAAAAATAAAAGTTGAAGCTTAGACCCCTAAACACAATAACTTTAAGTGAATCGAATTTTGATCAAATCAAAAATCGATAAATCGATAATCTAAATTTTGGCAACTTGCCAACTGAACTTAAGCACTTCCCAGAACATAGTGAAATCGTCAACAGACATCGAAAAATTCTCATGAGCTTCTGGCCTGGGACCCTGGCTAACGTGCTCCATCTAGAGAACGAAGAATGTTGACACAGAAAAAAATCAATAATCAATCGATAATTTTTCCGAGAGCCAAAATCGGCTTAGGAGTCGAGAATAGAGACTCGGGCCCTTTGATCAATAATGCTCAACTTCGAAAGATAAATTGAATGATCATTTGAAAAAATCGATATCGATCGATAATCCATAGAAATCGCAAAAACAGATCCAGATCCGGCTTCGGAACAGAGATAGAGACTCGGGCCCTCTGATCAATATGCTCAACTTCGAAAGATAATTGAATAATCAGTTGAAAAAATCGATATCGATCGATAATCCATAGAAATCGCAAACAGATCCAGATCCTTAGGAACAGATAGAGACTGGAGCCCTCTGATCGATATTGCTCAACTTCGAAAGATAAGTTGAAGGATCATTTTGAAAAAATCGATATCGATCGATGATCCATAGAAATCGCAAAACCAGATCCAGAGCCGGCTTAGGAACAGAGATAGAGGCTGGTCCCTCTGATCAATTGCTCACTTCGAAAGATAAGTTGAAGGATCATTTTGAAAAAATCGATATCGATCGATAATCCATAGAAATCGCAAAAACAGATCCAGATCCGGCTTCGGAACAGAGATAGAGAGTCGAGCCCTCTGATCAATATTGCTCAACTCTCAAAGATAAGTTGAATTGTGAAATTAAAAAAATCAATAACGATCGATAACCATAGAAATCGCAAAAACAGATCCAGAACCGGCTTAGGAACAGAGATAGAGACTCAAGCCCTCTGATCAATATTGCTAATCTCAAAGATAAGTTGAATTATGAAATTGAAAAAATCAATATCGATCGATAATCCATAGAAATCGCAAAAACAGATCCAGAACCGGCTTAGAAACAGAGATAGAGACTCGAGCCCTCTGATCAATGTTGCTCAAATTTGAAAACTAAGTTGAATTCTGAAATTTAAAAAATCAATTTCGATCGATAATCCATAAAAATCGCAAAAACAGATCCAGAATCGGCTTAGGAACAGATATAGAGACTCGAGCCCTCTGATCAATGTTGCTCAACTTCGAAAACTAAGTTGAATGGTCAGGTTGAAAAAATCGATATCGATCGATAATCCATAGAAATTTATGTAGTAATATAGACGAGTTCTGTCTGTCACGTTTCAGATCGTTGGTTAGCAGTAGAGCTAAGGACTTGGGTCTTCGGCCTTAAGGTCCTTAGGGAAAAATAAGAATTAGCTTTTTTCCGATTATCGATTGCTTATCAGATAATCGATATATGATGATTAAAAAATAAAAGTTGAAGCTTAGACCCCTAAACACAATAACTTTAAGTGAATCGAATTTTGATCAAATCAAAAATCGATAAATCGATAATCTAAATTTTGGCAACTTGCCAACTGAACTTAAGCACTTCCCAGAACATAGTGAAATCGTCAACAGACATCGAAAAATTCATCATGAGCTTCTGGCCTGGGACCCTGGCTAACGTGCTCCATCTAGAGAACGAAGAATGTTGACACAGAAAAAAATCAATAATCAATCGATAACCTTCAAGAGAAAACGGCTTAGGAGTAGAGATAGAGACTCGGGCCCTTTGATCAATAATTGCTCAACTTCGAAAGATAAATTGAATGATCATTTTGAAAAAATCGATATCGATCGATAATCATAGAAATCGCAAAAACCGATCCAGATCCGGCTTCGGAACAGAGATAGAGACTGGGCCCTCTGATCAATATGCTCAACTTCGATTAAGATAAATTGAAATCAGTTTGAAAAAAATCGATATCGATCGATAATCATAGAAATCGCAAACACGATCCAGATCCGGCTTAGGAACAGAGATAGAGACTGGAGCCCTCTGATCGATATTGCTCAACTTCGAAAGATAAGTTGAAGGATCTTTTTGAAAAAATCGATATCGATCGATGATCCATGAAATGCAAAACCAGATCCAGCCGGTAGGAACAGAGATAGAGGCTCGGTCCCTCTGATCAATATTGCTCAACTTCGAAAGATAAGTTGAAGATCATTTTGAAAAATCGATATCGATCGAAAATCCATAGAAATCGCAAAAACAGATCCAGATCCGGCTTCGGAACAGAGATAGAGAGTCGAGCCCTCTGATCAATATTGCTCAACTCTCAAAGATAAGTTGAATTGTGAAATTAAAAAAAATCAATAACGATCGATAACCCATAGAAATCGCAAAAACAGATCCAGAACCGGCTTAGGAACAGAGATAGAGACTCAAGCCCTCTGATCAATATTGCTGAACTCTCAAAGATAAGTTGAATTATGAAATTGAAAAAATCAATATCGATCGATAATCCATAGAAATCGCAAAAAAAGACCACCGGCTTAGAAACAGAGATAGAGACTCGAGCCCTCTGATCAATGTTGCTCAAATTTGAAAACTAAGTTGAATTCTGAAATTTAAAAAATCAATTTCGATCGATAATCCATAAAAATCGCAAAAACAGATCCAGAATCGGCTTAGGAACAGATATAGAGACTCGAGCCCTCTGATCAATGTTGCTCAACTTCGAAAACTAAGTTGAATGGTCAGGTTGAAAAAATCGATATCGATCGATAATCCATAGAAATTTAAAAAAATAGGTCCAGAACCGGCTTAGGAACAGAGATAGAGACTCGAGCCCTCTGATCAATATTGTTCAACTTGGAAAATAAGTTGACTGGTCAATTGAAAAAATCGATATCGATCGATAATCCATAGAAATTGCAAAAAAGATCCAGAACCGGCTTAGGAACAGAGATAGAGACTCGATCCCTGTGATCAATATTGTTCATCTCTCAAAGATAAGTTAAATTCTGAAATTTAAAAAATCAATTTCGATCGATAATCCATAGAAACCGCAAAAACAGATAGAATCGGCTTAGGAACAAAGATAGAGACTCGAGCCCTCTGATCAATGTTGCTCAACTTCGAAAACTAAGTTAAATGGTCAGGTTGAAAAAATCGATATCGATCGATATTCCATAGAAAGTGCAAAAACAGATCCAGACTCGGCTTAGGAGCTGAGATAGACACTCAAGTACAGCTTCTGAAGGTGAAATAAGATTCTCCAAAGTAAACCACATCGAACGTTGATGCGAGCAAGGCGGGCCGAAGGCCCGCCGAATGAGCTAACGACTATAATCCCGAATCTTAATCAAAATCTTCAAATTTGAGCCATATTAATACAATAAATTAATGGTGGAAATGAACTTCAGTGCTCAAGTGAAGCTCATATCCTAAACCTCCACGATCAAGTATCTGCCTCAGAATCTATGACGTCAAAAATAAGTCGACGTGCAAAGATCACCGTAGATCAAAAGTAACGATGCATATCGACTCCAATGCGGAAGCGAAGCATGCATCAGAGACAGATTATTGATCGCGCTTCTGATTCAGAATCTATGACGTCAAAAACAAGTCGACGTACAAAGTTCACCGTAGATCAAAAGCAACGATGCATATCGATTCCAATGCGGAAGCGAAGCATGCATCAGAGACAGATTCTTGATCGCGCTTCTGATTCAGAATCTATGACGTCAAAAACAAGTCGACGTGCAAAGTTCACCGTAGATCAAAAGTAACGATGCATATCGACTCCCATGCTGAAGCGAAGAATGCATCAGATATAGATTGTCGATAGCGCTTCTGATTCAGAATCTATGACGTCAAAAACAAGTCGACGTGCAAAGTTCACCGTAGATCAAAAGTAACGATGCATATCGACTCCAATGCGGAAGCGAAGCATGCATCAGAGACAGATTCTTGATCGCGCTTCTGATTCAGAATCTATGACGTCAAAAACAAGTCGACGTGCAAAGTTCACCGTAGATCAAAAGTAACGATGCATATCGACTCCCATGCTGAAGCGAAGAATGCATCAGATATAGATTGTCGATAGCTTTCTGATTCAGAATCTATGACGTCAGAGACAGATTCTCGATCGCGCTTCTGATTCAGAATCTATGACGTCAAAAACAAGTCGACGTGCAAAGTTCACCGTAGATCAAAAGTAACGATGCAAATCGACTCCGATGCTGAAGCGAAGCATGCATCAGATACAGATTGTCGATCGCGCTTCTGATTCAGAATCTATGATGTCAAAAACAAGTCGACGTGCAAAGTTCACCGTAGATCAAAAGTAACGATGCATATCGACTCCAATGCGGAAGCGAAGCATGCATCAGAGACAGATTCTCGATCGCGCTTCTGATTCAGAATCTATGACGTCAAAAACAAGTCGACGTGCAAAGTCAACGTAGATCAAAAGTAACGATGCATATCGACCCCAATGCGGAAACGAAGCATGCATCAGAGACAGATTCTCGATCGCGCTTCTGATTCAGAATCTATGACGTCAAAAACAAGTCGACGTGCAAAGATTCACCGTAGATCAAAAGTAACGATGCATATCGACTCCAATGCGGAAGCGAAGCATGCATCAGAGACAGATTCTCGATCGCGCTTCTGATTCAGAATCTATGATGTCAAAAACAAGTCGACGTGCAAAGTTCAACCGTAGATCAAAAGTAACGATGCAAATCGACTCCAATGCTGAAGCGAAGCATGCATCAGAGACAGATTCTCGATCGCGCTTCTGATTCAGAATCTATGATGTCAAAAACAAGTCGACGTGCAAAGTTCACCGTAGATCAAAAGTAAAGATGCATATCGACTCCAATGCGGAAGCGAAGCATGCATCAGAGACAGATTCTCGATCGCGCTTCTGATTCAGAATCTGTGACGTCAAAAGCAAAGTCGACGAGCAAAGTTCACCGTTGCTCAAAAGTAAAATCGAAAACGAACATCCTTAAAGCATGCGAGATAACTATTTAACTCCGAATCTCATAAAAAGATAAAAAGACTTCAAAATGAAGATGAAGCTAATTCAGTGTAGTGCCAATCTGAACCTAAACTTCAAAATTGAAATCGTTAAGTTATCAAGATCAAAAGCTCAAGCTAAAGCCATATCGCTAGAGCGAGGCGCGCGCGCAGCGCGCGCCGAGCTCTACTATATATTATATATAATACGCAGTGCGGTCTGTCTGTCTGTCTGTCAGATTTTAGTACTCATATTCAACGAGGAGCCCAAGCCTTCAGTCTCTGGCATAAGACTGCTTAGGTAAAAGCAAGAAAACGCTTTTTTTAAATAATCGATATCTTATCAGGTAATCGATATCTGAAATCGAAAAAATGAAAACTTCGTAAACGTAATAACTTTCGAAGAAACGAATTTTGATCTAATCAAAAATCGATAAATCGATAATCGATAATCTAAATTTTGGCAACTTGCCAACTGAACTTAACGGCCATCCTAAACATAGTGAAATCATCAGAAAACGTCGAAAAATTTATGGAGAGCTTCTGATCTGGGACCCTGGCTAACGTTAGCCATCTGGAGAATGAAGAATGTTGGCACAGAAAAAAATCAATAATCAATCGATAATTTTTCCGAGAGCCAAAAACCGCCTTAGGAGTGAAGATAGAGAGTCGAGCTCTCTGATCGATATTGCTCAACTTCGAAAGATGAGTTGAATGGTGAAATTCAAAAAATCGATATCGATCGATAATCCAAGAAATCCTAAAAATGTAGGAAAAACGGCCTTAGGAGTAGAGATAGAGACTCGAGCCTTCCGATCGATATTGCTCAACATCGAAAGATAAGTTGAATGATCATATTGAAAAATCGATATCGATCGATATTCCTCTGAAATCATAAAAATGTAGGAAAAACGGCCTTAGGAGTAGAGATAGAGACTCGAGCCTTCCGATCGATATTCTCAACATCGAAAGATAAGTTGAATGATCAGATTGAAAAAATCGATATCGATCGATAACCATATAAATCATAAAAATTTCGGAAAAACGGCCTTAGGAGTAGAGATAGAGACGAGCCTTCCGATCAATATTGCTCAACTCGAAAGATAAGTTGAATGATCAATTGAAAAAATCGATATCGATCGATGATAAATCATAAAAAAAAAAAAAAAATTCGGAAAAACGGCCTTAGGAGTAGAGATAGAGACTCGAGCCTTCTGATCGATACTGCTCAACATCGAAACATAAGTTGAATGATCAGGTTGAAAAAACCGATATCGATCGATAACCACATAAATCATAAAGTCGGAAAAACGGCCTTAGGAGTAGAGATGGGACTCGAGCCTTCTGATCGATATGCTCAACATCGAAAGATAAGTTAAATATTCAGATTGAAAAAATCGATATCGATCGATGAACCACATAAATCATAAAAAAGTCGGAAAAACGGCCTTAGGAGTAGAGATGGAGACTCGAGCCTTCCGATCGATATTGCTCAACATTCGAAAGATAAATTGAATGATCAGATTGAAAAATCGATATCGATCGATGAATCACAGAAATCATAAAATGTCGGAAAAGCGGCCTTAGGAGTAGAGATAGAGATTTGAGCCTTCCGATCAATATTGCTCAACATCGAAAGATAAGTTGAAGGATCAGGTTGAAAAAATCGATATCGATCGATGAACCACATAAATCATAAACATGTCGGAAAACGGCGTTGGGAGTAGAGATAGAGACTCGATGGTTCGACGGCTCGATGAAGTTGAATGTTGAAATTCAAAAAAAAGAAAGACGATCGATCCATAGAAATCGGAAAAAAGGTCTTAGGAATAGAGATAAAGAGCTGAGATTCGGTCAATATTACACAGCTTCTGAAGGTGAAATAACATCCTCCAAAGTAAACCACATCGAACGTTGATGCGAGCGAGGCGGGCCGAAGGCCCGCCGAGTGAGCTAACGACTATAATCCCGAATCTTAATAAAAATCTTCAAAATAAAAGGTATATTAATACAATAGCTTAAAGATAAAGATGGAAATGAACTTCAGTGCTCAAGTGAAGCTCGCATCAGAGACAGATTCTCCATCATGTTTCTGCTCAGAATCTATGACGAAAGATTACGATGGAAATGCTTCAGTGCTCAAGTGAAGCTCGCATCAGAGACAGATTCTTCATCATGTTTCTGCTTCAGAATCATGACGTCAAAAAAATCGACGTGCAAAATTTTGCCGTAGATCAAAAGTAGAAATGTAATCCGCATCTCATAAAAAAAACTTCAAAATGAAGATGAAGCAATTCAGTGTCGTGCCAATCTGAACATAAACTTCAAAATTGAATCTATGACGAAAAAAATAGTTGACGTGCAAAGTTCACCGTAGATCAAAAGTAACGATGCAAATCGACTCCAATGCTGAAGCGAAGCATGTATCAGAGACAGACGCATCTGAGACGTGCTTCTGATTTAGAATCTATGACGTAAAAAATAAGTTGACGTGCAAAGTTCACCGTAGATCAAAAGTAACGATGCAAATCGACTCCATGCTGAAGCGAAGTATGCTTCAGAAACAGATTGTCGATCGTGCTTCTGATTCAGAATCTATGACGTAAAAAATAAGTTGACGTGCAAAGTTCACCGTAGATCAAAAGTAACGATGCAAATCGACTCTCATGCTGAAGCGAAGCATGCTTCAGAAACAGATTGTCGATCGTGCTTCTGATTCAGAATCTATGACGTCAAAAAAAAAAGTCGACGTGCAAAGTTCACCGTTGATCAAAAGTAACGATGTAAATCAACTCCAATGCTGAAGCGAAGCATGCTTCAGAAACAGATTGTCGATCGTGCTTCTGATTCAGAATCTATGACGTCAAAAAAAGGTCGACGTGCAAAGTTCACCGTTCTCCATGCTGAAGCGAAGCATGCTTCACAAACAGATTGTCGATCGTGCTTCTGATTTAGAATCTATGACGTCAAAAATAAGTAGACGTGCAAAGTTCAACGTAGATCAAAAACGGTGCAAAATTAAAATCGTTAACTTATCAAGATAAAAAGCTCAAGCCAAAGGTATATCGCTAGAGCGAGGCGCGCGCATGCTGAAGCGAAGTATGCTTCAGAAACAGATTGTCGATCGTGCTTCTGATTCAGAATCTATGACGTAAAAAATAGTTGACGTGCAAAGTTCACCGTAGATCAAAAGTAACGATGTAAATCGACTCTCATGCTGAAGCGAAGCATGCTTCAGAAACAGATTGTCGATCGTGCTTCTGATTCAGAATCTATGACGTCAAAAAAAGTCGACGTGCAAAGTTCACCGTTCTCCAATGCTGAAGCGAAGCATGCTTCAGAAACAGATTGTCGATCGTGCTTCTGATTCAGAATCTATGACGTCAAAAAAAGGTCGACGTGCAAAGTTCACCGTTCTCCAATGCTGAAGCGAAGCATGCTTCAAACAGATTGTCGATCGTGCTTCTGAAGAATCTATGACGTCAAAAATAGGTAGACGTGCAAAGTTCAACGTAGATCAAAAGTACGGTGCAAAAATTAAAATCGTTAACTTATCAAGATAAAAAGCTCAAGCCAAAGGTATCGCTAGAGCGAGGCGCGCGCGCAGCGCGCGCCGAGCTCTAGTCTTGTATATATATATAGGTATGTGGACAAGGTTTTTGGCAGACCAACAGCTTGCCAGCAAAACGACAGGTGTTTTGCTGCCCGACAGCCTATATAGCGTCTCTTTCTCTTGCGAGGTATATTGCGGGCGCCCACTTGATCGTTCTTTGAGTCCACACAGAATTGCAATCTTGTGGGAGAGATTGTGTAAAGCAGAAGGTACATTGAAAACGATGGTCATGTATCTATTGTACTTAAGTTGTACTAAGATTAATAATCATGTTTATACTACTAATACTACTAATGTAATGTTTACTTTTAAAATAAGCAGCTGCATTTATTAATAGATGAAAAAAAATTTTGTTTCTTCACTAAAATAATATTGAGTTAGCATGCAACTGTCGATTAGGAGTACGATAGAACCGTACTGCTAATTGTAGGCCTACAAGATCAACCAAACTTTTTTATTCTTGCAGGAATTACAATTACGGATCGAAAACGTAATCCAATAGTCAAATGACCTCAAGGTTTTATGAGCTGATCTGGATTATTGTGATGAAATGTGAAAGCGATTGGCAAAACTAGGTCCCTACACTAGCAATTTTTTACTGTTTATTTCCTCTATTATAGACTAAGTTAAGAGTGAGCAAAATGGGCAGTCTTTCTTTCCGTAGAAATTTATTTTTCACGAGTTGTTCACCAAATGAAATTAGTTTCTGTAGGACCCTACTACTAAACTTTTTTGTTCTTCCGGTAAGGTTATTCTTGCAGGAATTACGGATCGAAAACCTAATCCAATAATGATCGAATGTCTCAAGTGTTTTATTCTCTTGAGTATTGTGATTAAAGATGAAATGTGAAAGCGTTTGGCAAAGCTAGATCCCTAGGGATCAATCAAGTTGGTAATAAACAATCACAGACATTTGATTGATTTCTGGAAAACGGAATAATCGCCGAAACCAGAGAAGACCGTGGCTGGTCCGTCACCCTATGGGTTTCACCGAAACATTCTTTTGTGGACTGGTTGGTGACAGTTTGGTGACCAGTTGTGAGTGCCGTGGGCTAGTGTCCAGTCATCAAATTTTTTTCGGTCAAAAGCATTTGGTAATGTATGAATTACAGTATGAAATGCGGCTTTCGGCTTCAGGATTGCAAATCTACTAGTTTCACAGAATTTTTTTTAAATAATCAACGTGTTTATTCCACTATCATAGACTAAGTTAACTTCAAAAAGTGGGTGGTCTTTCCCAAATTATAAAGTATCTGAAAGCTGAGCATTGCTCCATTTACGCTACGCTGGGTCGTAGCTGTGGTCCCGAACAAATTGTACTCATTCTTCAATGAATGATATTTAAGAAATAGCTGCAAAAAGAGGCCAATTTTTATATCGTGAAAAAGAGTTTAAAGTTGAAGTTTTTGGTTCTTTTTTTATAAAGCGCAAAAAGTGAACAATTCTTTATGTATAATGGCGTACTGTCGTCGTGCTGGACAAAATTCAGAAACAGCAAAACTAGACCGATTGATCCCTTTAAAAATAAATATGCTTAAAATTCAGCATTTTATAATTTTAAGAAATAGAACGTTAAAAAAAGCAGAACCAAAAAATGCGGCGTCAGACTTGTTCAAATAATTGCTTAACTAATGTAAATAGGCCCTGCCCAAAAGTGTAATTATTTGTAATTATAAGAAGCCATAAGTTCAAAATAGAGTTTCATGTGCATGCTCTGTCAATCGTTGGAATAAAGTATTATTACTAGAACATAAAACTGAAGTACAACTAGAAAGCGTTTGAAATTTTCTAAGATTGTCTGTGACGGACACAGGTGTCCGCATTTTTTGGTTCTGCTTGTTTTAACGTTCTATTTCTTAAAATTATAAAATGCTGAATTTTAAGCATATTGATTTTTAAAGGGATCAATCGGTCTAGTTTTGCTGTTTCTGAATTTTGTCCAGCACGACGACAGTACGCCATTATACATAAAGAATTGTTCACTTTTTGCGCTTTATAAAAAAATGTTGGTTGTGTCTCTATGCACTTTAGGGGGCGGGGCCAGCATTGCGCGCCGTTGAAACACAACTTAAACCTTTCAGCTTCAGGGCAATAGTAATGATTATGATTAGTTACTAAATTTTATTACTATTGCCAACTAACTATCTAGGTAACTAGTTAACACGTTAACTAGGTAAGAGTTGGAGTTCAAATTATTCCGTGTTGGTTAAGTATGTTTCTCTATTCTTTACTAAATACAAGGAAATTCGAAGAAAAATATGATTTTGTAGTGACTGCGACCCTTGAAAGCGAATTAGTTAAGCAGTCCGGGCGGAAGGGGTGTCAAACAATTGCAAAGTCCAATCTAAAAACCATGAAAGCAAAATTTAATCTAAACACAATGCTCAAATTGGTCAAGGAATCATAATTTAAATGCACATGCCCACGTAAAAAAGTTTTCAACAATTTTGCTGTGATAAGTCTCCCGTTTTACTTACAATTAGTATGCAAAATTGGGAAAGATATTCGCGAAAGAACATTTTCAGAAATGTACCGCAGTTTGAGCTGAAAATGCGTTTCTGAGCCACAAACTACGATGTGTTGCATAGTAAAATGCTTCTAGCTATTTATTTAATCAACGTTAACATATTGGGGGTCAGGCGCGCTAGCGCCTAGTCCTTTTTGGTTTTTGTTTTGGTTTTCAACCCGGAGCACGTCCAGAAATCCGTTTAGCTGTTTTTGGGGGCTGAGTACGGTAACGACCTGTGGATCATCTTTCGCAGAAATCTTTCCCAATTTTACGTATTATGCAAAACGATTTCGCAGCCGCGCGTTTGTGTAATATGGGAGGTTTAACTCAGACAAAGTAGTGAGAAAAAGAAAATATGAAATGACGAGGTAGAAAGTTTAAAAATAAGAAAGAAAACAAGCGGTAATACCCGCTCAAAAAAGACAAGGAGTAGTACGTTATTGGAATATTGGAAAAAAAACAGCATAAAATGTAAATAAGAGGTGTTATATTAAGAAAAATGGATAGTAAGAAGAAGGGTATAGTGTAGTAAAGATATGCTAATACCCAGTATGACTGGGTAACCCGTTTCGACCCCTAATGTCACAGACGGGATTTTACTATTGTATGCTGTGGAGGGGTCATCATCAGTGTGATGCCACAGCATACCTATTGAAAGTACAGATATACTAAAACTATTTCCATGAATGGAAATACTATATTGTTATAATTTAGATTAAATTTGACTTGGATACGGTGGTTCTTTGATGTGTTCCTGAGTAGTATAAAAATGTAAAAGAATATGAATACCTAGGGCGTTCCTCGCGAACCATCTGCCTACCAAAATACAAAGATCAAGAGATAGGATACCTAGTGGAGTGAAGATAATTGAGTGCCTAGAGCGTATTGATTTGTGAATAGTTTTGATACCCAATCCGTAAGATTGTTAATGGAGATGGAGTATTTTTGTGATATAATTGGGTACTTACGGAAACATTTAGTAATGGTATACTTCATACTATTAGGGGGATAATTATTTTTAGCTAACTTAGAAATTAGTAGATTCACCTTATTTTTAAGATAGGAGAGTTCTGAAGTACATCTACTAATTCTAATCATTTCTCCGTATATACAGTTGATTTTGATGTTCTTGCTGATGGCACTATCATACATGGGAAAACGAATTACTTCAAATGTATAATCATCAGTTTTATTATATAAGTTAATGTTCCATTTTATATCTTTACGTATCAAGTATAAATCGAGAAAAGCGGCTTCGTTATCTTTAGCACTAGCCGTTTCTAATGTTAGGGAGTTAGGGTATATGTTGGTTATAGGGAAAACTTTCCATATGTAGGCGTGCGCCTGAGCTTTTAAATAAACCCCAGATTGTTTGTGCACACAGTTTCTAAAATGATTTGTAACGTAGCACATGCAACCAGTCGTGGTGGTATTTCATGTTACCTATGAAGACGAGTGAGCGAGTGAGGCATGATTGAAGGCTAGTGATTGATTGATTGGCGCGAATTTTTTTATTCTAATTATGTTTATTTTCATTGGAATGTACAACGCGAAACTTTGGCCGGTGCGTGGCCTACAAAGATGAGACTACGGTCCCTTCCGTAGGGAAAGCTCACCGGAACAACTTCCCCATGGTAAAGCTGAATAATATTTAGTCTGTATATATTATAATAAAGATCCTTTTTATGAATTATGGACAAATAATAAATATCGGTTTATATCGGTGGGCCTGACCCTTCAAAGGGGGAGGCTCACGATCCTTTCTTCTTATCGGTAGATGATGGTATTTGCTTCCAATAAACTGCCTTATGAAGCAAAATATTTTAATTAGAAGGAATTAATCAATATAATGCTTAGAATTTTATCAAAATTTTTTGACCGCAGCCCTTGTTTCCCGAGTCCCGAGGGTAGAAAACCGACAATTATACTAATGGCTTAGTAACGCTTATTTGACGGGTTGATATCCATCTTCGTCGTTGTCTTCCTGGCGAATGCATCAAGCAAGATGTCATAGGCTCGACTACGGGTTGGGATAGTCCTTGGCCTCATCTGGTTAGCATGTCGGCGGATAAGGTTCTTCCGTCCTTCAATCCTCACATCGTACATCACAATACCGTTCTTCTTCACTACCGTAGCTTCCATCCAAGTAGGCTCACTCGGAACTTTGTAGTCATAGATATAGACTAAGTCTCCGGGATTGAAGACTGTAGCCTTCGAACCATGTTTCTTGTTGAACTGCTTTTCCATACGTTCGTCCTCGACGATCTTCCTCTCAGGCCTGGGTTTCAACAAATCCCATGACGTGCGCAGCTTTCGATTAAGAAATGCTTCAGCCGGTGACTTTTCTTCAGGAACTGTAGATGACGGCGTCATCCTGTATGATAGCAGAAACGTCTGAAGATTCTCTGCCGGGCTTCCCTCCCCCTTCAATTTCAGCAGCGCCCGCTTGAAAGTGTCGACGAACCTTTCCGCTTGTCCGTTCGATGGCGGGTGGAATGGTGACGATCTAACGTGTCTGATTCCATTCTTTGCAATGAACAACGCGAATTCAGCACTGGTGAATTGTGTTCCGTTGTCTGTTACCAGCGTCTCTGGCATACCAAATTGCGAGAAAATCTGCTTCAGGTTGGAGATCGTAGCAGACGTCGTGATGCGATCCATGGCAACGATTTCTGGCCACTTACTATAAGCGTCAACGACAAGCAAATAGTACTTTCCTTCAAGTGGACCAGCAAAATCAGCGTGTACTCGTTCCATTGGTGCACTAGTCTTGCTCCACGATTCCAAATTGGTCTTTGTCGGTCTGAGCACGATTGCAGTTTGCACAGGACTTCACCATGTTCTCAATGTCCTCGTCAATGAATGGCCAATAAACCAGTGATCTTGCGAGCGTCTTGGTTCGAACAATTCCTTGATGTCCCTGGTGCAACTAACGAAGAATCCGTCCCTTGAGTGCGGCAGGAATGACTATCCTTTCACCAAACAAGAGGATTCCGTTAGATTCTGACAACGATGTTTGTCTGTTGGCGAACTGACTGATGTCTCTCGAGCATTTCGTTGGCCAATTACCAGCTCTATGAGCTTTCAGGACAGCTTGTAGCGTCTTGTCCTTCTCCGTAGCCTCACTCAGAACGTTCGCGGTAATTGGTAGGGCGGCAATAGTACGGTAGTGTTCGTCTCTGAACAACTCCGTTTCGACTCTTGCAATCACTTTGTTCTCGACGGTTTCTTTCTGATCCGCGATCAACCTTGAAAGAACGTCGGCGCATCCCATTTCAGCGGTCGGCTTGAATACGATCTTGAAATCAAAGCCTTTGATGAACACAGCCCAACGTTGAAGTCGGTTGGCGCTTGTTACGGGGATACCCTTCTTCGATCCGAAAATCGACACGAGAGGTTTGTGATCGGTCACAAGAGTGAATTTGCGTCCCATTAGGTACTTGTAGAACTTCTTCATGTCCCAGAAGATTCCGAGACTTTCTTTCTCTATCTGACCATAGTTCTTTTCAGCTGGAAGTAGAGTTCGTGTGGTATGCTCCACCGCTTTCTGCGTACCATCCTTCATTCGATGTAGCTTCTTGGGGTCGTAGTGGGTGAGCAGCATTGGCGAGGCAACGATCTTCTTGACCTCGTCAAAGGCATTCTGACACTCTTTGTTCCAGTTCCATTTGACATCTTTCTTCAACAGTTCGTCGAATGGTGCACGCAACTTGTGCAATTCCTTTATGAACCTGCCGTAGTAGTTGATCTTGCCGATGAAAGAGCGTAGCTGACTGACGTCTTTCGGTTCGGGCATCCTCAAGATTGGCTCTATCTTGGATGGATCAGACTTGCGACCTTCTGCCGAGATAATCATCCCAAGGTACCTTATCTCTCTTGCAGCAAAGGTGCACTTCTCGAAGTTGACGTGGAAACCATACTCCGAGATGCGTTTCATACAGGCATTTAGGTTCCGGTTGTGTTCCTGTAGCGTTCTACCAGAAACGATGACATCATCAAGGTACGCGCAACAACCTTCGAGTCCAGAAATCATAGCGTCCATGATCTGCTGAAAGATCCCAGGAGCGGTCTTGACAAAAAAAAATATGATATTCACATCAATACCGTGGTGTAGCGCCTGCTCACTACACAAAAAAAAATACACAAAGAAACATCAACAATGTCAGTTGTCACACAGTCTCAGAAAATGGGTTATTTTGTCTAGTATTTCTCCTGGAAAAGATATCAAAAAATACTTCTTCAACGATGGGTGGGTACACATGGTTAGATCTGCAGGGGACCCTATAGCAGAATCTCAAACTGGAGTTACTCAAGAGTACATATTTGTGTCTTGACAAAAAAATAAGATATTCACATCAATACCGTGGTGTAGCGCCTGCTCACTACACAAAAAAATACACAAAGAAACATCAACAATGTCAGTTGTCACACAATCTCAGAAAATGGGTTATTTTGTCTAGTATTTCTCCTGGAAAAGATATCAAAAAATACTTCTTCAACGATGGGTGGGTACACATGGTTAGATCTGCAGGGGACCCTATAGCAGAATCTCAAACTGGAGTTACTCAAGAGTACATATTTGTGTCTTGACAAAAAAATAAGATATTCACATCAATACCGTGGTGTAGCGCCTGCTCACTACACAAAAAAATACACAAAGAAACATCAACAATGTCAGTTGTCACACAATCTCAGAAAATGGGTTATTTTGTCTCGTATTTCTCCTGGAAAAGATATCAAAAAATACTTCTTCAACGATGGGTGGGAACACATGGTTAGATCTGCAGGGGACCCTATAGCAGAATCTCAAACTGGAGTTACTCAAGAGTACATATTTGTGTCAGAGTGGCGTCTATGGTCTGGCCAGAATCGCTGACGGGGGTCACGCACGTCCCAGAACGGGGACCTACTTACATTACATAGGAGAAGAGTCTCTGCTCTGTTCTCTCAATCAAATATATGACCTAGCACATTACGGCGTGTCCCTGAGTAGCACAACTTCAATATTACATGAGAAATAATAACTAACAGTGACTAACGAAATACTAGATTTGGGACGCTAACTTAAACTATTAACTACACAAAAATACCCGGGAGACGATGGTTCAGCTCTTCAATCCAGTCCTTGGTCTCGTGGTTTGTTTAGTGTAGTGCAGCGTCAAGAATATTCCGGGAATTAAAGCAGCAGTGCTGAACGGTAATGAGAGGTGAAGTGCATGAATTAATGGGGAGATTGTGGAAAGTTGTGTTTCTAGGCGTTAGTGTGTGGAATGTTGGAATATGGGTTGACTGTTGTTCAGCACAACCCGGGGCGTCAACGTTACGGGGGAAGGCAACGCCCTGCCTTCCTACGTAATACGGTGTAGTGTGGTGTGTATCCTGTAGTGTTGTGGTGTAGAATAACACAGACGAGTACACATGTTTAAGGTGTATCGTTGGTACCGGCTATAAGGACAGCATGAGGCACACTGAGGATAGGAGGGCGGCTGCCCTCTCTCATCGACATAACGTGAGAGAGCATCCGCCTAGTGAGAGAGAGAGACATGCTAGGGCCGTCCGACTGGCTAGGGTGTAATGCCGCCTGCCTACCCGCTACAGGATGTTACAATTGTCGCGGTACTGGAGCATCCGCACAGCTAGTTTGTAATTCAAAAACTCAGACTAGAGCCTATATTCAGTGTAACAATACCTACATCAGCACTTTGCTATGTGAATACAATGGACATACAAATACAATTCATCGTCGACTCGAATCCGCTAACGTTCAGAAGTTTGCCATATTAAATGTGAAATGCGAAACATCGTGATAAAGCTCGAAGGAAGCTCGAATTAAGCTCGAAGGAAAAAATTATTTGGATTTAGACAGTCAACCCCGATTGTCGATTTTATGGTGTTAATCAGTTTTTCATGCTGAGGAAGATAAAAGCAAAATGAAGCGTCGGTCACTAAAAATAAAAAAGTTATGATAAAATGAAATTTTTTACATCTGTAGAAAATCGGCGGGACCAAGTTTGAATTAAAATCACGCCAAATTTCGCTATTGGAGCCTCGTACTGTGCAAAGTCAGAAGAATGGAATGGGGTTTCCATATATGGCAGATTTTCCTTCCAAGTTTATAAGCCGGGCCCCGCCGCGCAGCTTGTGTGCGGGCGCTAGTAATGGTCCCTATAATACAAACAATGCCAAAACAAAACAAACACACGAGCGTTTCCATTCCAGACGTGTATTTAAGTAGGCGACTGAATATGTAAATTCGAATATTCTAATATGCATGCGAATATATCAATATTTCTTGCCATTTGCTTATTTGGCGGTAATTTTAATACAATACTTGGCCCCGCCCCCTTATTTTTCATTTTCCAGAGCTAAATTGGAACAATTTCACTTTACCATAACTTTTTTAATTTTAGTGATCGACGCTTCATTTTGCTTTTATCTTCCTCAGCATGAAAAACTGATTCGATTAACACCATAAAATCGACAATCGGGGTTGACTGTCTAAATCCAACTTTAGCCAACCGGTTGGGCAACCAGACGAACCCGAGTTGAGTCACCATGTAGACCTCGCCAAAATGGTTTTGGCAACCAACATGTATGTTTTATATTACTATATATATATGTATACGCCAAAAAAATCCTACATAATAAAAAACCTTTTTATTATTCTCCACAATTCATAAAGATGTACAACTTTAGAATTGTTGGCACCTCTGCTCGGGCCCAGTGCCTCGCAGGCCAACCCAGTCTGCGAAACCAAAGCACTCAAAGGAACGTTCATTCCTCAAGAAACGTCAAGTAACGCTCAGAAAAACACTACAGTACCAAATGCAAGGTCCCACTCAGTTTCAAAAAGCGCCAAATCAAGGTGGTCAACGAACGATAAGTTGTGCCCACTATGCTATGCAAAGGTAAGCAATATAATAGAATCAAACAATTCTACTCAAATTTTCCTCCTTGGACAACCCAACAATTGAAAGCAACTCACTTGTCTTTTTTTCTCCCGTAACAACCCGAATCGTTTCAGAAATGCATGAAAAGCCCCGACCAGAAGTGCAAAAATCGAAAAGAAAATCCATCTCGCCAACAAGTCGAATGCGAAGAAAGAGATGATATTCACACTCTTTTACTTTGCCCCGTTTTCGAAAGAAGAAGACAGCACAACGAATTTAGAGACACGTCCAGAGAATGCAAGTCCAGAAAGACATTAAGGACAAGAGAGTTGAAAGATGGTGGAAGAGAGAAAAGCAAGCGAGAGAAGCAGCCGAGATACTCACACAAACAATGCCAAAAGTAGCAGAGGCAGAGAGAGCAACAACAAGTGAACAAAAAGAAAAGGTTGCGGACGAAAAGTCCATTGACGAGGAGATAGAAGAACTTGGGAAAAATGCACCCCATAATGATAGTGAAGTTGCCCCTGTGCCAATGGAGTAATGTGTATAGATATATGCATTCACTATTCATGTATTTTTCATTATGTCATGAATAAACACTGTTAATCATAATCAACATAAATTTTAATGTGATCGAAAACTTGGGGTATTGGACGAGCGGGAATCGAACCCAGCGTCTTTGGATTACCGGTCCACTGCGTTAACCACTACGCTACCGCCACCCACCGCCAAACTTTTCAATCACATACCCGTATGGGCGACAGGTATGTTAAGCTCGCCAAGGCGTTACACAATGAGCAACCCAATTGTCCGGGGGGTTAAATACCACAATCCCAGATTAAGATCCGCCCTACCATGGGTATAAATATGCGAAAGTGAATGCAAACTGTATAAGGGACTTTGTGGCCGCCCTAAGCCAAATTTCATAAATTTTAATGTGATCGAAAACTTGGGGTATTGGACGACCGGGAATCGAACCCAGCGTCTTTGGATTACCAGTTCACTGCGTTAACCACTACGCTACCGCCACCCACCGCCAAACTTTTCAATCACATGACAGGTCTCACATGGCGACAGGTCTGTTAAAGTCGCCAAGGCGTCACACAATGAGTAAATACCCAATTGTCCGGGGGGGGGGGTTATATACCACAATCCCAGATTAAGATCATAAATTTTAATGTGATCGAATATGAAATTTGGCTTAGGGCGGCCACAAAGTCCCTTATACAGTTTGCATTCACTTTCGCATATTAATACCCATGGTAGGGCGGATCTTAATCTGGGATTGTGGTATTTAACCCCCCCCCCCCCGGAACAATTGGGTATTTACTCATTGTGTAACGCCTTGGCGATCTTAACAGACCTGTCGCCCATACGGGTATGTGATTGAAAAGTTTGGCGGTGGGTGGCGGTAGCGTAGTGGTTAACGCAGTGGACCGGTAATCCAAAGACGCTGGATTCGATTCTCGTGCAATACCCCAATTTTTCGATCACATTAAAATTTATGAAATTTGGCTTAGGGCGGCCACAAAGTCCCTTATACAGTTTGCATTCACTTTCGCATAATCAACATATTATTTGTTCACAATTTCACAACATAACAACAATTTCACAAGTCACACGCATTATTTTGTTGATTAATGATAGAACGTCCTGGCGATCTGGCGTTTACTGATAGAACGTCCACAAAAGGTGGAGGTGTTGCTTTGTTAGTTAAGAGCCATATAGTTACTAGCGTTGTTTCTCAGCATAATGATAGTTGGTTTGAAGCAATTACTGTTGATTTATTCTTGTCACAGCCACTAAGGATTACGTTAGTGTATTTTAAGCCTGCATCAAATCTTGAGAATGTAATTTCGCTTACAGAGTATCTTGCCCAGTTTGTCGTTTGTGATTTCCCATGTATAGTAATTGGTGATTTTAACCTTCCGTCAATTAACTGGTTACAAAAATTAGGAAGTGGAACGGGAGCATCCTAGTTCGTAGATTTCTGTAATTCAGCTAATTTTGAGCAGTTAATCAATTTTAATACGAGAAGCAATCATTGCTTAGATTTGATTCTTACAGCCGATGATGTAGTTTTTGATCCGAAATGTTTGCCTCCCCCTCACAAATGTGACCATTGTTTAATTTCGTTTAATGTTCGTATTTCCACTGAAACACAGGTTATTAGACAATCTTATGATTTTAAAAAAGCAGATTACCTGTCAATTTCAAGGGAGTTATGCAGTATCGATTGGCCATCTATGCTACGAGTATACCCAAATGCCGATTTACTTTACAAATTCTTTGTCTGTTTTATGCACGAACTTATGTACACTTTTATCCCTCGTAAGAAGGTTTCTGTTGGTGGTATTCGAATACCGAAACATATAGAAAACTTGCTCAGCCAGAAAGAGCGATTGTTTCCCTTGATCGATATTAGTGATGTGCATAAAGAAAAGTACAATTTAGTAAGCAGCTGGTTAAAACGAGCCTCTGATAAGTACTATAGCAATGTAGAAAGAAAGATCATTGCTTCAGGCCAAGTTAGCCAGTTGTTTAAGTACATTAGTAGTGGTACATCTCGCTCTCCTAGAGTTAATAGCATTGTAACTGACTTAGACGGTGTAACTCACGTCCGTGATACAGATCGCGCAAATGCTTTCGTTCGTTATTTTCATTCTAATTTTATTCAAGATGATAACATTTGTCAGCAGATTGATACTGAGTACAATATTACGGATCCGTTTCCTCCCGTTGTTATTGATCCTTCAATTATTATGTCTTTAATCGCCAAGTGGAAGGTCTCTTTCTCCCGCACACCGGATGGTTTACCAATGCATTTTCTGAAAGAGATCGGCCCTGCTATTTCGGTTCCATTGTCCATAGTATTTAATAGGTCTTTGTTGGCTGGAGAAGTTCCATTTTTCTGGAAATGGTCCTGTGTCATTCCGTTACCTAAGGGAATGCCAAGTGATTCTTCTGTAAGTAACTATAGGCCAGTAAGTATTACGAGTGTTCCTTGTCGTATATTTGAAAAACTCTTAGTTTCGCATATATTAGACTTTTCACTCAAGAACAATTTAATACCCGAAGAGCAGCATGGTTTTCTTAAGAGTAGATCCAGAGAAACTGCTGTCCTTGGTGCTTTAAATGACTGGACCCTGGCAATAGAAAATGGCGAGAAAATCGATGTTGTTTATTTTGACTTCGCCAAAGCTTTTGACAGGGTTTCACACAAGAAACTCATTGCAAAGTTAGAGCATATTGGTTTCCCCAATTATGTGTGTGTATGGATCAAGAATTGGCTTGAGGACAGAAAAATGTTTGTTAGAACTGCAAATTCCGCGTCAGAAGTAGTGAACTGTATTAGCGGTGTGCCTCAAGGTTCAGTTCTTGGTCCTATTCTGTTCACCCTTTTTACATCTGACCTTGCTTCGGTTTTACGCAATGCTGGTACTCATTTTGTAATGTATGCTGATGATATTAAGATTTATAGAGTTATCAAATCAGCTAATGATGTTGTTCACTTGCAACACTCAATAGACCTTGTTTATGAGTGGTCGGTTAGCTTTCAGTTGCCGTTGGCACCTCACAAGTGTCAAGCACTATACATTGGTGCTCGTAATCCCAAAACAGACTATATGTGCAATGGTACTGTAATTTCGAAGGCAACTGAAGTTAAAGACTTAGGCTTTTTTATTACCGAAAATCTTAATTTTTCTAGGCATGTGTCGTTTATTTGTAACCAGGCTCGAAAGAGGATGTTTGCCCTTTTTCGCACATTAAAAACTCACAAAGCAAAGATCCTTGTTCTAGCTTATTGTTTATATGTGAGGTCTATTCTGGAATCAGGTTCCGTCGTATTTAACCCTTACAAGCAGAGAGACAAATTAGCCTTAGAAAGAATTCAGCGAATGTTTACCAAACGTGTTTTTATGCGATCTCATCTACTTAGGTATGCTGATACGCCCCCTCCTAGTGTAAGAAATGATGCTTTGAAATTAGATTTACTTGTTAATCGTAGAAAGAGAGCTGATGCTAAAATGCTACGAAAAATTTTAGCTGGGAAATGTGGTACGAGCTTGCAGAGAATGTTCAAGTTCAGACCCTTTGCATACTCTTCCCGTAGGCGTAGGAGTAGGATCATTATTCCCAGATCAACTAAAATGGTTTGTAGACATTCATTTGTACACAGAACTTCTATTATGATTGAACAAACTCCCCATTTAGCTCCATAGTTTCCGTACCTTTATTTATTCGTTTCGCTTTCTACATATAATCATATTTGTGTTACTGGTGCTTTATTCGACAAAACTGTACGTTGCATATATTTTTCTCATGAATTTTATGTGTGCGTAATAAATTATTAATTATTATAATTATTATTATTATTATAATGCATCCACACGGCAGCGATGTAGAGCCAAAGCGAGCAAAGAAATTTATCGTGGAAAAGAGTGCTTGAATGGTTAGTTTGGGTTTCATCCTGTTTTAAATCTAAGAAAAGAGGCCAATATTTGAATCCGGTTGCTATAAAAAGTAGACAACATCCCATTGAGCTAAACTTAACAATCAGGCCTTTTTAAGTGCCCAAACTGGGCCATGTCTTGCAATGTTTCGAATCAGTAAAATATCTTTTACTCCTCTGAATATCTTTTTTTTATAGGCACCGTAATCTACAAAGTGACTTCAAAATAAAGACTTCCAAATAGGTTCTGAATAGGGGCCACAGCAGAACATAGTTTGTCCACCACGAGGAAGAATTATTGTGTAGCGTGCAGAAAAAACTCGATTTGCATAAAAAGCGGCCCAGTTTGGGCACTCAAAAAGGCCTGATTGTTAAGTTTAGCCCAATGGGATGTTGTCTACTTTTTATAGCAACCGGATTCAAATATTGGCCTCTTTTCTTAGATTTAAAACAGGATGAGACCCAAACTAACCATTCAAGCACTCTTTTCCACGATAAATTTTGTCCGCTTTTCATGGCAAAATTTACATCGCCGCTCATAAAAGGAAGACCTTATGGTAGAGCGCCGGTTTCACTGTTTAAATGAAGAAAACTAAAAGATCCAAAAACAGCTAAAGCATCCTGACATACAAAACAAACAAATAGAATCCAGAAATGTCTAAAATCCAGAAAAAATGCTTCAAGCAAACGTTTAGCTAATTGTAAGACTCATTTTTTTCCATACAGAAGATACCGTAGACAGGCCTTGGGAAGGGAAGTTCAGCTATTTGCATATCCACATCAAATGTGTATATGTATAATAGCAAAAGACTATGCAAATGACCTGTCTACAGTCCCTTCTGTAAGGAAAGCCCGCCGAAAAAACTTCCCCATGGTGAAACTGAATAATTTTTAGTTTGTATATATTATAATAAATACCTTTTTTTTATGAATTATGAACAAATAATAAATATAGGTTTATATCGGTGGGCCTGACCATTTAAAGGGACAGGTTCACAAGGATTGCACCTTTTGAATATTTTCTATTGATAATATGGCCGAAAATATTCACAATGCGAAAATTACACAAAATTACCTTTGACCCATGAAGTAGAGAGCTTGCTCCAAAAGCTAAGCTTCCTCGAACTTATAAAATAACTGGAGTACCACTGGCTAACAATAAGTGGGAAATAGCATGCCAGTGGGCCAGTGCTGGAGACGCTAGGAAATACAGCGCCCTTTTATCACCATCTGTCTATCACAACAATATATACACCTCTAACCCTGTCACGCTATTTCCCACTTAGCTACGGCCGCGGTACCCCAGTTGTTTTATAAATTCGAGGTAGCTTATCCTTTTGAGCATGCTCTCCTGCCTCGGGGAGCAAAGGTAATTTGCGAGGCGAAACTGGGCCAACCCCCTTTTTTCGCTGCGCATCAACCGAGATTGACCAGTGTTATAAAAACTCATAAAAGTGATACAATTTGGCAGTGTTTCCGCTTTCTTATACCTTCGAACCCGTCAATTATTGTGAATTAAACTTTTTAAAGACTAGTGTATTATATAAAACGGTGCTAGTAACGCGGCTTATTCTAAAATAAAAAGAAGTGGACTGAAACACAGTGCATGCTTACGGCAAGCTAATCGACTGCTACATACCCCTGTAAACCCTGTGTTAGCTCTATCGCGCTAACAAAGGAAAGCCGTGCGACGTATCCGTCGCGCGTCTTCACATATTCAACGATCTTAACCAATTTTCTCGAAAACATGCCTAGCTTACAAGTATACGAAACAAGTTTCTCGTTGTATTTAGCACGTTGGTCAGAAGTTAAATAAAAATCGTTAGTAAACTCCTATGGAGAAAATATGGAAAGTAACACAACAATTATTTTTCCGTGAGCCTGACCCTTTAACCCTTACCAATTTCAAAGTGTAATTTAGTTCATTGGAAAGAGCTTCGTAAACTGAACAACTAGAACTGCTCTATTCCGTGCATTAGCATTAGTGTATTATAGCAGATAAAAAATATTAGAGCAGGTTTTCTGGGGGCTGAAATTGGCAATCATTTGCAAGCGCTCATGGTGCTTAATATTCGATATGTTTACATTTTAGAGTACAAGGAAGCTTTGAGTTAATTTAATTCAAAGTTACGTTTCAGAACCCTTGGATATAGGAAATGTAGGATTTCAGCCTTCTATCTTTAATCCCCAAAATTTTGCCCAATTCTTTTAATGTATAATAACTGATCCGTTTGTGAATTAGAAGCAATATCACTATCATATTAATTCAAAGTTACGTTTCAGAACCCTTGGATATAGGAAATGTAGGATTTCAGCCTTCTATCTTTAATCCCCAAAATTTTGCCCAATTCTTTTAATGTATAATAACTGATCCGTTTGTGAATTAGAAGCAATATCACTATCATATTCTTTCTCAGCGTCGAAAGCGCTATCGGATTAACATTTAATTGAGCGAATTCCGTGAAAATAAAATTTTCACATTGTACGCAGACGGACAAACGGACATTCTCCGCATGCCGAGCTAATTTTAGTTATTATATCATAATTTTTGTAAAAGTCAACATTTTTGGCTGAAATTTTCACAGAAGTTATAAAATATGGTGTATTAACTAACTAGAAAGAAAGAAATACGTTTTTCTGTTCTAGAAAAAAATTAGGGTGGAAACCGAAAAAAGAGGGACACGGATGAAACCCAAACTATGTTAATTTCACAGAAGTTATAAAATATGGTGTATTAAAGGGACAGGCCCATCAAAGTAAACCTATATTTACGATACGTCCATAGTGACTATCAAGCATTTTTATTACAATATATACAAACTAAATTTCACATTTATTTGCCGTTGAAAACTTTTTTCCGATGCGCTCTGCTCAAATGTATACCATAGAGCCGCAAATATCCTTGTCGTCAATGCAAATTTATCGTGAAATTATAATGCGATTAAAATTTGCATATATAGCTTTGAAATCTGCAGTTTTATGGTATACATTTGAGCAGTCCGCATTGGAAAAAAAGTTGTCTAGGGCGAATAATGGTGAAATTTAGTTTGTATATATTGTAATAAAAATGCTTGATAGTCATTATGAACGTATCGTAAAAGTAGGTTTATTTTGATGGGCCTGTCCCTTTAACTAACTAGAAAGAAAGAAATACGTTTTTCTGTTCTAGAAAAAAATTAGGGTGGAAACCGAAAAAAGAGGGACACGGATGAAACCCAAACTATGTTAATTTCACAGAAGTTAAAGTTTGCCTACCCTCGTGCTAATCGTGCTAACTAAGGATGTCACTGGCAGACCCAGTCATCACACCTTTGGTTACAACATCAGAGACCGCTTCGTCACAAACACGACAGGTTCAGCTGCTATAAAATAACCAAAACAATGCACAATAAGAAAAAGTTTGCCTACCCTTTCCATCATTAGTAAAAACAAAAAATTACTGTTATATTTTTTCAAATTGTCATTAATTACATACCTCGAATTAGTAAAGGCCATCTGGTCCTCAGAATTAAGCATGCCGATCAGAGGTGCAGTGATTAACTCCTCATAAGTGACACAATGATGCCATTCAAGGAAGCTGATGGTGTCATCATAGATACAATAAGAGCAGCCCGGACCATTCTTCAAGACACGAAGCTGCAGGTGAGAAATAATCACCATGGGAAGCATGATTAGGAGCAAGATACCGCGTACCATCTCTCAGTGAGATCAGTAATGAAAGTATACTTGAATAAGCCTAAGTTGCAACCAGCCTCGCCATCTGTTGCGCAAAAATTAACTTTAACCCAGTCATTCACAAAAACTAGTCATCACCAGGTGTTCGTGTTACGAAAAACTCGAGACACTATGAATGGCCGGTATCAACAGAGAGAAGCAAAGTGCCAAACTTGGCAACACTAATTCTATTTTCAGATCTACTTTCATCTCGCCGTCCTCTCGCCGCCCCGAGTGTCGCAGCTTTCCTGCGAAATCGACCAAACTCCACTCACCGATGTCCTGCCCCCTGTCACCCGCTCAAATAAATGAAAAGAAGAACACCGAGGGACCGACCATAAAAAAGAGAAATATCCCCCAACAGCCCCCCTTGCAACGTTCCCTTAGAAACCTTGGGCTTTTTTCCTCATCACACAGAAACCCTCTCACCGTCAGTAATATGCTATTTCTCATGTCTGTCAACCCTCCACCACATAGAAATATAGCAACTACTTAAGGGGAAAAAGGGAACATTCGTCGCTCCGACCACACTTTCTTTCTTTCTTTAATGTAAAGGGAAAAACCCCTACGCCTGTTTCCGAGCGTTACCGTAACCCTTTTATTTTGAAATAAACCTTGTTAATATCAAGGGCTATCTGATCAACAGAAGATTGCCCCACAGTACTCATACACACACACACACACACACACACACACACACCACACACACACACACACACACACACACACACACACACACATACGCCTAAGCCCCCGAAAGGAGGGGTTAAAACAAAACAGAATCTATGACTTCAAAAATAAGTCGACGTGCAAAGATCACCGTCACGATGCAAACTGATTCCAATGCTGAAGCGAAGCTGGCATCAGGCACATATTTTCGATCGTGCTTCTGATTCAGAATCTTTGATGTCAAAAACAAGTCGACGTGCAAAGTAGAGTGGGGCCAAAACGGGTTGAGCGATTCACATGAGTGACTCATCACTGGCGGTTCACGGGTCAACCCGGGTCACACGTGAACCGCCTAGGCGATTCAATATGAGAGTGGCTCATGAGCCAACCCGGGGTGAGTGACTCACGTGTATCATTTCCTTTTTACGGATCTTCCGTCAAATAAATGTAATTAAATATAATTGTAAACGGTAGAGGGTAATTATTCTCGTATATAACATACTAAATATTATCGAGAAGTTTAAGTTAACGTATGTAACCCGCCCGTCTTTCTTTTTGATTTTCGGCTCTGTCCCGGAGTCGTCTCTTTTTCGCAAGGCCGGTCCGTTTCAACCCGAACCCGCCTTTTCACAAAAGGGCGGTTCAACTCACTGACTCGCCTCTTTGTGAGCGGTTCACCGCTCAACCCGTTTTGACCCCACTCTAGTGCAAAGTTCACCGTAGATCAAAAGTATAGATGCAAATCGGCTCCAATACTGAGGCGAAGCTTGCATCAGTGACAGATTGTCGATCGCGCTTCTGATTCAGAATCTGTGACGTCAAAACAAGTCGACGTGAAAAGTTCGCCGTAGATCAAAATTATCGATACAAGCAACTCCAATGCTGAAGCGAAGCATGCATAGATAGATTGTCGATCGCGCTTCCGATTCAGAACCTATGACGTCAAAAACAAGTCGACGTGCAAAGTTCGCCGTAAATCAAAAGTAACGATGCAAATCGACTCCCCTGCTGAAGCGAAGAGTGCATCAGAGACGGATTGTCGATCGTGCTTCTGATTCAGAATCTATGATGTCGAAAACAAGTCGACGTGCCAAGCTCGCCGCAGCTCAAAGATAGCGTTGAAAATGGACTTCAAGTGACCGAGAAGCTCGCATTAGAGACAGATTCTCGATCATGCTTCTGTTTTGGAATCTGTGACGTCAAAAATAAGTCGACGTGCAAATTTCGCCGTAGCTCAAAGTTTACGATGGAAATGGAAAACTTCAAAATGAAGATGAATCTAATTCAGTGTAGTGCAAATCTGAACCTAAACTTCAAACATTGAAATCGTTAATCAAGATCAAAAGCTCAAGCTATATCACTGGAGAGAGGCGCCCGTCTAGAACTATAAAACTATGAATTTATGCTTCAGTCATTTTTTTTATTGTTGTCTCATTTTTCCCTATGGGTACCATCAGTGATTTCATGAAAAAAGTTGAAAAATGAAATACCGTTTTTTTTAAACTTAAATAGAGCATAAAGGTGTTATGAACACTATTAAAGTAGAACAGACGCGAACAGTTACTCTTTACATCCATCATTTAAGTTGTAAAATGAAAAAAATATCACAGTTAATGCAGTTAAAGGATCGCAGTCACTACAAATTATTTTTTATTCGCTTTTCATTAATTGCTCAAGTATGTGAAGAAAACGACGATTCCAGCGCCAAAGTACGGCAAAACGAACTCAGGGAGAGAAATCCCTGTGTATGAGTTTTTCTTATATACCGTAGTTTATAATTGCCCGTATAGAGTTTCATAATAAATATCCTGCAGTGATAAACCACGCGCCAGGTGTAACACTGCAGGCTGTTCACTCTCCAAGTACCCCTGGCAATTGCATATATGCACCGGCGTCAGTCATTTATCAAAACTCATTCGCATTGATTTCTCTCCCTGAGTTCCATTTCATGTGGATTTTTATGGGCTGCATATTGTTTTATAAATCTGCTTGCTAATAAAAACCGAATAAAAAAGTTGATTTTGAAGTGACTGCCTTCCTTTAATGCAAAAATAATGTCCGCAGCGTGGATTCGAACCCGTGACCTTCCTCTTAGCAGTCAGAAGTCCTATCCACTACACTAAACGACGATTGACATCATAGTTCTGGTAGACTGTGACAATGACCGAAAAAAACTTATCTCGCGTGCGAAAGGTGTTCCTGAGATAATCTTTCTTATAAAATCGTACCTTATATATTGCTTATCATGTGGCATCAGCAGATTTTTCATACGTTACCTATTGGCCGAGTTTTGCCCTTGTTAGAATAATAGTCGATTTGATTTAAATAAAGGTGGCAGAAAAAAAACCATGATAGAGTATTTATGTCGCACTTTCGCAGACGAAATTACGCGAAAGTGCCATCCATCTCGAAAAAAATGTGAGTGTTTTCCTTCAGACGAAAGTGCGACACAGTAAGCCCGAAAGTGCCGCGTTTCGTGCAAGGATTATTTTAATTTAAAAATGTATTGAGCGCCAATTCAAATTTGCCGCAAAAAATCCCGAATCACTGTGATGAAAAAATATCCCGCCCAATACACCTTTAAATTAAAATAATCCTTGCACGAAACGCGGCACTTTCGGGCTTACTGTGTCGCACTTTCGTCTGAAGGAAACCACTCACATTTTTTTCGAGATGGATGGCACTTTCGCGCACTTTCGCCTGCGAAAGTGCGACATAAATACTCTATCAATCATCATGTAGCAAAAGTTCATATAAATGAAAAGGGAACACGGAAGCTGTACAATGTTTCGTTATTAGGGCTAGGCGCAGCCTAGCCCTTTTTGGTTCTTCTCCGGGGGTTTCCCGGACATGGGAGCACTCATTAATTGATAGCAAAAAAGTACTGGACCAAATGGGCTCTAATTTGGTAGATCTACTCTTCTAATGTTCCTTTACAAACATGCAAAAACTCAGCCAGAAAAGATCATTTTGAAGATAAGTTGTGAAAAAAACGACTGACGTATTATGTGGATTTTTTCTATCATTCCTCAATTTTCGCGGGCATCAAATGCACACTTTTGGAATTTTGTTCATTATAGTATACCAGGGACCGGGGAATTTTAAAATACTGATTTCTAATTATTGATTTATTGATTTTTATGCTAATTTTGGTAATTTTTGGTACATTTTCGGCCCTAGCGCGCTCCTAAATGAACATTTTGCTTCCAAACTACGGCTTTAGATAATTCAAGTGTTGCTGAGAGGGGGCTTTTGGGGCCCCGAACATTGCACCTTCGCACTTTTGTGCGCACACCGGAAGCCCCGCCCCTTTTCCTTTTACATAGGCTCCCTGGGATGGTTCATAGTTACGCTGACAGTACATTATAAAATAAAGCATTTTCTATGGAAAACTTTTTTCTCACCTTTTCAGATAAGAAATGAAAACACTAAATGGGGGAAATGTGTTGACTTGTATAGGAATGTTTCCCGTCGCGAAAAAAACTATTATTTGAAGTTTTTGTCCCAATTTCTGGGAATTTAAAAATGAAATGCAACCAACCTCGCCCTCTAGCAGCTGTAACGAATGAGTACCTTTTTCGAGATCAGGCGAACTATATAATACGCTAATTTACAGAAATATCAGTTGTCTTACTAGTGAACTATGTACGATTCAGACTACAGACTGATTATTATACTGAAACCATTCTTATAATGTTTCAGGAGCACTGTTCGCAGGTCTGTTTTCTGCTTTTGTGCTATCTGTGACTTGCGTCTTTTTGCCAACAAATAGCGCATAGAGCGGTGAATGTGATTTGAAAATACCTGTTTTTCGTATGCGGTATGTTCAATTATTTTTCATTTATTTTGTGCAGATTATCTTTGGTCGTTCAGCATAGATGCATTTTTTTTTTTTGGAAACAGACGGAAGAAAACGGTAACAAACATCGAATCGTTTATATGCACGGAAGTAACTACTAACTCAGGTCACGCTTCGCTGGCGTGCAGTCATTTATGAAGCACGCGTGCGGCATCCAATCCACTGGCGTGCAGTCCGACGGACTGCATGCGTGATCAGGACAGTCCCGGTCACGCGTGCGGCAGCAATTTATGCACAGTGCCGTAAACGTGCGGAAAATGAATGGTTGCACAGAACCCCTCCCCCTTTCCTACACATAAAAATAACAATAAATAAAGCACTACAACAATAAAACAACGCAGACCACACCAATATGCAACAATAATTCATCAATATATTTATTCAAACGCACTTAAAAAGACATACAAAAGAGCAAGAAACATGTCAATTGTGAAACTTAATCTACTCATCAGTTCGGAAGGCGGCTACTCCTATAACACAACAATAAGGCAGTTATGGCTAAGCTACGAAAACAAGGAACAACAATAAACACGTGATTACGTTGAGTTATGTATTTAGTCATATGACGACATTTTCCTCTGTTCTGGTTTTGGATTACTTTGTCCATGGTCTCAGCACACCTGAAAATAACACATACAGATTTCAGTTCAATCCATAAAATGCATGCGAATTATTATTACCTGAGTTATACAGAGCACATGGTATTGGTATTGGACGCAAGATACCACATTACGAACAAGACCGTTTTTGTTTCGAAATAAAATAGAGGGAGTGTCGTATGCTACTATCAAGACGATACATTATTTATCACAAGTTTCACATTAATGCACACTAATGCTACACGGTGCAAAGTGTACAAGGGTATGTTGCTTTAATATATATATATATATATATGTATATATATATATATATATATATATATATATATATATATATATATATATATATATATATATATATATATTGGGGCTTTTTGGTTCTTCTCCGGGGGTTTCCGGACCTGGGAGCACTCATTAATTGATATCACAAAAAGTACTGAACCAAATGGGCTCTAATTTGGTAGATGAATGTTCCTCTACAAATCTGCAAAAACTCAGCCAGAAAAGATCATTTTGAAGATAAGTTATTAAAAAACGACTGACGTAGTATGTGGATTTTTTTTCTGTCCTTCCTTCCTCAGTTTTCGTGAGCATCAAAGGCACACTTTTGGGCTGGTGTTCATTATAGTATATCAGGGGGCGGGATTCTAGCAAAGCCATTAGCATTTTAAAATATTGATTTCTAATTATCGATTTATTGATTTTAATGCTAATTTTGGCGCTCCTCAATGAACATTTTGCTTCCAAACTACGGCTTTAGATAATTCAAGTGTTGCTGAGAATATTTCTCTGTGACGGCATCTTTCCCTGATACCGATTTCTTAGACTTTTGGGGCCCCGAACATTGCACCTTCGCACTTTGGTGCGCGCACCGGAAGCCCCGCCTCTTTTCCTTTTACATAGGCTCCCTATGATGGTTCATAGTTTACGCTGACAGTACATTATAAAATAAAGCATTTTCTACGGAAAATAATCTCTATACAATAGAAATCCGTTAAAGTTTGTTTATTTTTCACCAATTTTCAAGCTGGTAAGCCTGGGATCCCCCTTTTTTGATTTTGAAGAAATCTGGGGGAGTAGGGAAATATTGAACGCGGAAAACAAGCGATTAAAAATGGAGATTGTCTGAACAATATTTATCATTCATTATCGAGTATCGAGTATTTTATTCCAGAAAATGGCTCTGCGGCACTCATTGGAATTTGGAATTTCGGTTATCAGTACTCTAGCAAAAGTTGATTGAGGAGAAGCTGGAAATTCTAAGGCTTTAAAGTTGCAAAATAGCGACTGTTTTTATTATATATCTGTCGCCTAATGCCTCCTGGGACGACCTTTACTTATGAATACAACATGCCTGGTAGTGTATTGACAAAGCGCTCGACTATTGAGCGAGGAGGCGTGGGCTCGGTTCCGGCCAAAGCAAAGCTACATAATCCAATGTTTAACCTTCAGTCACTCTGTTCCTAATTAACTATTTAATTCATGTTAGCTTTCACGACCCAGTAGCTGAATAACGCGACTGTTAGAGCAGAAGGCTTGGTAATTATGGAATGATAGTTCGTTCGGCTCTATTGTAGAATTACCGTCCCATGGAAACCTAGGCGCCCAAGTGAGCCAACCGTGAACCGTCCCATGTGTGGGACAACCGTTCGATAAGAGGAAAACGGTCCCAAGCAAATGGAGCCGTCCCGAAACTTCCGAACGTCCATGAAAATTGGGCAGTCCCTTGGCCCTTTCAACCGTCCCATAGCATAGCTCTCTCAACCTTCCCAATACTTCATTCGGTAAAATTGAAGAATACTACCCCACTAGTTTAGTTTAGTTTAGTACCCACAGTTTAGTACCCCAAGTGGAAAAATACTACCCCATAACAAAGGGGTAATATTTTTCCAACAGTATAATACTACCCCATCTTGTAAAAGTAGTACCCCATAGGGAAAATACTGCCCCAAAGATTGGGGTAGTATAATTACTGATTGGGGTAGTAAAATGTTTAAATTGGGGTAGCAAAAGTTCAATGGGGTAGCCATGTTAAACTGTCCGGCAATCTTTAACGAGGCTACCCCAAAAATAAAAATTACTACCCCACGTTCATAAAATAATACCCCGTTTGCAAAAAATAGCATCTAAACCTACCAGCGGAAAATAACTACCCCATCTCGATTAATCTCCGAGATCTGGAGCGAAACTTCTTATTGTAGATGACTACCCCACTGTTGTAGATGACTACCCCACTGTTGTAGATGACTACCCCACTGTTGTAGATGACTACCCCACTGTTGTAGATGACTACCCCACTGTTGTAGATTGCTACCCCACCGTTGTAGATGGCTACCCCATTATTGTAGATGAGTACCCCATGATATTGGTGTTTATTTAACTTTACTACCCCACCGTTGTAGATGGTTTCTTGGGGTACTATTTTCTCTTACTTCGAAAATAATTCGGGTAGTATTTTACATGGGATAGTATTTTTTTCGTGGGGTAGTATTTATTTTTATCTGGGGTAGTCATCTACAATTCTACCACTTTATTCTTTGTTTCCATTGTCAAAAAAAGTTTATATGTAGGAATGTTTGAGTGAGATCACATCCATTCTGGCATCATGGGACGGTCAGATTTACATATGACGGTTGTGAAACTCGCATGGTACGCCTAAATTTCCACGGCACGGTAATTGTACAATAGGTCTCAAGTACGTGCATCGACACGTCAAAAAATATTTAATATTTTGCAACAATTACTCGAGGCTTAGGAAAAATGCACCTTCTTATTCAGTCCCTTTATTTGTAACGATGACGATTTGATTTTCCAAAAAAAAAATTGAGCTTCATATGGTAAAACAGTTTAGTGAAGGCATCATTTTACCCACAAACTTGGGTATTTCAAGCAAATATTTTTTTCTCTATCTATTTTACCCAGCCTTTAGGTATAGGATAGGTTAGTAGGTTTGAAAACGAACAATATTTAAATTCTTTTCCAGCCAATACATAGTTGCGGAACAGCGATCTAATTGTAAGCAGGCAAAAAATTAGAAGCTATTTTTTTATTCCGCCCAATCAAATTAATAAGTGTGTTTCTTTAGGCTTGTTTATTGGAAGCGAACACCTAAGGAACGTAATCTTTTTTCGATAAAATGAAAGGCATTGAACGCCTAATGTGTTCTCCATCCAACGAACGAATAATGATGAGTTGCAGAATTGACCCTCTGTGTATATATGATGCGTATGTCCCGTAAATGAACATTTAATTAGTTTGGCTTGATATTTTCCAAAAATCTCTAAAAAGAGGAAAATTATTTTATCGTGAAAAAGTGCTCTGTTTTAGGTAGGAGTTTTTGGCTCTTCTGCGCCATCATTGTTGTGAGGTAGTTAGTTAACTAACAGAAAATTTAGCGTCGACAAAAAGAGACCAATTCAGTGGTGGGCAGCATCTACAAAAAGAGAAAAATTCATTATGTTTATTCTTAACTATTCTATGAAAATGACCAGGCGGTCTCTTCCGACTGCAAGAATCGGCCTTCGGCCGATTGTTACCCCACTACTTACATTTCCTATGATACTATGATGCTTTACTTTTATTTGCTAATTATTTATTTATATCCAACGGGGAGCCAAAAATTGCGGCGCTCCATTTGTCTGCTGGTTCACGTAAACTTTTAAAATGTGTTGCGAACTATGGAAGTAGAAATAAAGATTCAGCAAGTGGAAAAATTAAAGTAGGAAGCATAATTATTTGAAGCTAGTGGGGTGTTACGCCTTTTGTGGCATACCCATGATATAAATGCCTATTTTCAGTATCACATATATAACAATGTAGATCAAAAGACGACAATTACGTAACAGATCTGAGAAGGGTCTCGCTTATTGAAATATATTTCATGGTTTCATTTGCACACTTTGCTTTCTATTCACTGAACAAACATGTTTTAATCTTCTACACCTGTGTGAGCCTCCTAGTTTGAGTAGTGCTAAAAACTATACGTATATGGATACAACGCTTCTCTAGCCGCTATTTTGGCTCCCCGTTGGATATAAATAAATAATTAGCAAATAAAAGTAAAGCATCATAGTATCATAGGAAATGTAAGTAGTGGGGTAACAATCGGCCGAAGGCCGATTCTTGCAGTCGGAAGAGACCGCCTGGTCATTTTCATAGAATAGTTAAGAATAAACATAATAAATTTTTCTCTTTTTGTAGATGCTGCCCACCACTGAATTAGTCTCTTTTGTCGCCGCTAAATTTTCTGTTAGTTAACTAACTACCTCACAACAATGATGGCGCAGAAGAGCCAAAAACTCCTACCTAAAACAGAGCACTTTTTCACGATAAAATAATATATATATATACACACCACACACATATATATATATATATATATTATATATATATACACACACACATATATATATATAGATATATATATATATACACATTATACATATATATATATATATATATATATATATATATATATCTATATATATATATATATTCTTACCTATGTCATATTGATCCACTGGATCCTGCTTCCCAGCAATCAAGTGCAGAACATCGTTCGTTTCGCAAAGTGATGAAGAGCGGAAGAAAAGAACATGAGCGAACTAAATATAAATTTATTTTAAAGAAAATGTAAAACACCGATATAACACTATTACAGAGCGATATCTACGGCGGCAAAACACGACGCTTTTCACGGAAAATAAATAACTTGGTTTGGTGGTTAACTAACATGAATAGAAATTAGCGGGCTGTCATACGACATCCACGTATTAAACAACTTCAATTGACCAAAATTTTCATAAGCCCAACAAGAAAATAACTTACGAATCACAAACATCCAATAATTTTCACAGACAGTTCAGGAAGTTAAGTTCCGAGATGTTAAACCGCCTAAAAAAATTGGCTGAAAACCGGTAGTGTAGTTCCAATTAGAGAGTCGTGTTCATAACTAAAATGCAATAGAAAGTGAACATCTAAATAACTCAATGCAATGGGCAATGTTAGCAACGATCACCCAAAAAAAAACCAAGTATCAGCTTCGTAAACTGTAAATAGAACATACTTATTGCTACATTCTTCTTCCATCGTCCATTTTTCGTTGTGGTCACCATTGCCGCTCGCTGGCATTTTATGATCGTCGTGCCTGCTTCGCAAAACATTAGTACAACAATAAATAAGCAAATTAAACCAGCAAACGGAAAGAAATGTAAGAAAACAGCAATTCAAAAACGTAAGAAAAATGAAAGCGTGCATTTCCCCAAAATTGTAAAATGCACGCCTAGTGAGAAAAGGCCACAGGTGCCAGTGTGCCTGAAAATAGCCGAGAAATCGCCCAAAAGTAGCCCATGCTGTTGCTTCCATCTGCCCAGGGGGCTACTTTTAGGCGATATCTGGGCCACCCGCTGCCCAGATGTAGCCACATCTCATATTTTTGGGCGATACCTGGGCAGTGGGTGGCCTAAATATAGCCGACCCCCGCATTTTTGGGCAATACCTGGGCAAAGGGTGGCCTAGATGTAGCCAACCCTGCGTATTTTCAGGCACATTAAGGCAAATATGGCCTAGATATAACCACACATTATGGTATATTATAATTTTTTCTTGACATATAAATGAAATTAGACAATTACAATAATATAGGTAAATATGCTGTGCATTGTGCAACAGATACAGTACGAAAATATAAAATTATAAAAAGAAACGTTTTATTAAGAAATTCAAACCATGGCAATGAAATAAATAAATTGCAACGGCAAAAAATAAGCTTCAGCCTACTGAGTATACATTTATACATCGACGGAAAGAATACTACCACAATATTGAGCGTACACTTAGACAGAAAAGAAGAGTGGTATCTACTATCTGGCTTTATCTTCCATTTTTAATAATAATTAATTACTAACAAAGACAATCAAAGAAAGCAATGTACAGTTTGTGTTATTCGAAGACATATTTACACGTAAGTTCGAATATTAAGATTTACATACATATGTCTATTTAAATTCATGTATGAAGCGGAAACTCTAGTCTCGCGCTTGCTTTGAGCAATTTGAGTGGCTACATATTGCATTAATCAAAAATTATAATGAAAATGTTATCTATCAATTATACTTTTTGTGAACAATTATCTTTTATTTTTTTGCAATTTATGCTATCCCCCTGTAATTGTACATACTTTCTCACTTTTTACCTTTCGAATTCAACACATTTATTCACATCCAGCGAATAAGTATTTGTCTTGTTTTTTTACCAAAAAAAATGAAATCTTTTTATTAAAATGTTGAACATGGACAATATGAATATGATTCAATACATTAATGCACAATAAATTCACAATAGTAAAATAGCAAAAATAATACAAATTTTAAAATTTTAATTCACACTTTATGTATGTCATCAAAAAAAATGAAGTAGTTTTGATATTTTGTATGTATGCATTCAATTTCTTATAAAGACAAAATCAAATCAGACTACATTAGTCTGGCTTTAGAAAAAATACCCATAGAAACGTACATCATGTATTACATCGCTTCCAGCTCAGTGTGAAATAGACCACGTAGAGACACCTCCTGTAACAAATTATTCATTATTCCTGAATAATAGAGCCAAAAAAAATACCCTGTACGTATATTTTTACAAACAAAAGACCCATCCATAAAAAAAAATCAAATACAATACCTCAACACTATAGCGCTTGCGTTGACCCATGCATGTACATTCTATGACCGGCGAGTAATGAGAAACGGATCTGACACTCGCCACGCAAGGCGCATTGATAATGTCAACAATTCGAGTGTTTCCGGCGTATTGCCATAGAGGCAGAAGAGTAATCTAAACAACAATATCATTTTCAAAAATTACCTTACCTTGATTACCTTGACGACTCGTACTTCAGCGTCAAGGTCGGTTTGACAGCTGCGAGTCCCATGTTGAATTCCATTGTACACGATTCCTGGCGAGGCTTTGCCAGGGGATATATGGGTTACCGGTCTTCTGAGCACAACGGAATCGAATTGAATCAGCCCACCGCATAGGAGGTCTTCCTCGGGGGCGTTTGTAATTGTATGGCCTCCATTCGGTCAGCTCTCTTGTCCAGCGATTGTCAAAGCGGCGCATAATATGTCCTGCCCATCTGTGCTTCGAATAGTTCACTCGGTCCACAGCGTCGTGAACTTGTGTGAGTCTTCGAAGATCGGTATTGTGGAGGTTTTGTTCTCCTTGTTGGCGGAGCGTTATTCCAACCATTCTTCGCTCGATGTTCGCTTGGGTTACTCGCAGCTTCCGTTCCGTTTTCTCCGTGAATGCCCACGTTTCACCAGCGTATGTGAGTGCTGGGATGACGGTAGAATTGAACAGGTTTGCCTTCAGTTTGACATCCCGGGATGCTCGGAGCACAGGTTCGATGCGATGATAAGCAGCCCATCCGGCGCGCTGACGGCGTAGGATTTCCGGAGCAAGCTCTTTCTGCATGTTGATTTCCCGTCCAAGGTAGACGAAGGAATCGGTTTCCGGGAGGGGGTTGCTGTGGAAGGAGACAGGATGTTGATCTGCGTGCTTATTCCGCATCAGGACCGTCTTCTGGATATTTATACGCAATCCATGAGGAGATGTTGAGGAGTCCAGTTCTCGCAGCAAGTTGTCAGCTTCTTGTGATGAGTGCGCAATGAGAACCAAATCGTCGGCAAATCGAAGGTGACTGAGGAATGAGCCATTGATGCTGATTCCTTTGTCTTCCCAGTTCAACTGCTTCATGGCGTGTTGGAGGGCCGCCGAGAATAGGGCGGGGGATATCGGATCGCCTTGTCGAACGCCCTTGGAGACTGGTACTTCGACGAGTTCTTCTAGCAGTTTGATTTTCGTGGAGAGTCCACTGTAACATTCGGCCAGAATGTTGACATATGCTGGATCGACTTGCTGGTCACTCAGAGCTTCCAGGATGCTCGGAATTTCGATGGAGTCGAACGCCTTCTGGTAGTCAACGAAGATCAGGACCAAGGGTATTTGGTACTCCCTTCCTGCTTCTATCAGTCGGCATAGCGAGTGGATGTGGTCGTTCGTGCTGAAGCCAGATCGGAAGCCAGCTTGTTCGACGGGTTGTGCGGCTTCTAGGCGGATCTTTATTCTTCGCAGGACGCATTTCATGAATATGCGGTAGAGGATAGGGAGAACACTGATAGGTCGGTAGTTGGCGAGGTCTTCGGTAGGACCTTTCTTATGAATAAGGGTGGTACGACTGCTCTTCCACTGCTTGGGTATCCAGCAGCTCTGGAGGTATAGTGAGAAGCGTGTAGCGAGTGCGGAGTACAGTTCAGGTCCTGCAGATTTCAGAACTTCGCATGGTATCCCGTCTTCCCCGCATGCTTTGCCATTCGGAGTTCCTTCAATAGCGGATCTTATCTCGGATGGTAGAAAGTGTAGAGGCGGGTCAGGTACCGGCAGCTGGTTGGGAGGCCTTGGGCCTTGGGATCTGACACTCGCCACGCAAGGCGCATTGATAATGTCAACAATTCGAGTGTTCCGGCGTATTGCCATAGAGGCAGAAGAGTAATCTAAACAACAATATCATTTTCAAAAATAAACAACATAAATAATTCACAACGTAGCAAAAAAATTATTTTTACAAAAAAAAGTAAAAAAATACCTTTCCGCGGATAATCCTTCTGTTATGGTCGACTTGAACAAGGCAGTAGTGCTCCAACCATTCGGAAACTTTTTCATATCCATATGTATAGAGCACTCTATCCAATCGAACAAAGCAGGCCAGTTCAAACGAATGTGTATTCGCCTTGGGTATGAAGTACCCACGATCTGAAAATAATAATAACAAAAATAAAAATAATAACAATAATAATAAAAATAAAAATAATTATAATATAAAAATAACTTACAGTACACTCCATCGGTGGGCTCATTGAGTTCAGATGTGTCTCTGCCAGACAGGTAATCCCCAACGGGGGCTATGGTATCCCCTCTGCGTCGGATTCAGAGTCAGAATATAAGACAACTACCTCAGGGTGTATCATTACTGTAAAATATGGTAACCTTAAATTATCTTGTGAGAAAAAAATAGAAAATAAATCAATTATAAATATGTTACAAGAAGAAGTAAGGTCGACAGACCTACTGCTGATGGAGATGGTTTAGCAATGTCCATCGTAGAGCACTACAGTATACGTGAGGAGGCGTGTCCTCGAATTGGTAGATTATGTATGGACAATGTTCTTTGTTTCCTATCACGATCTAGGTCGCTGAAAGACCAGCCGCCCATATTAGCTTGGGTCATTATGTAGTCGTCCACCAATTTTATATTATCTATAGACATTGCGGACGTGTCGACAGGAAGGTTACCTCCACTTTGTACACACCACGAGGCTAGGAACATGAGATCAATCGGAGGTGTCACATTGCTAACAACCACATGGGTCACTAATGTGAGGCGGATTAAATTTTCGAATAGCTCGGACACACCAGAAAATACTTTAACGGTAGTCTCAAATATAGCAAACTGATTCATGATTTGCCTAATAAAGCCGGCTATAGTACCGTATAGCGTCGCTGTGTGTATTGTTTGACGCATGAGACCGTTATCATAGGTAAATTGGTCATCATATTCTGCAGCGACGATATGAATTGTCTTCCTGCGTAGATACGGATTACTTAAAACGATTCAACAGTCTGTATCTGTCACTTGCACGAATACGTAATCGTACTCCATCGGCTCGATACGATTGGAAGCTTTGGAGGCAAGATAATCAGAAGCGTTCTTGAATCTCCTTGATATCCGACGTGTCTTGGCGTGATTTTCTTTTTGAGGACAATATGACATCACTGCAAAGGACATTTAAAATTAGACTATTCATGAGGGGTATAATTAAACAACAAAATCATCGATAAGTAAAAAACGGTGCTAATCAGAAAAAATCGATGATTGAAAAAACTGATATTAATCAAATTTGTGACCGTATGGATAAACTTTGAAATCAACATGAATGCCCTTACAATTTCTAGCCAAATAAGTCTTGTGTGTTGTAATACTTTTAATTGTACCCATCTTCTTAACAAGCCTATCAAATGCAAATGAGAGAGGTTCAATAGAATCTTGTGTACCACTACAAAGAGCAATTGTCTGCTGTTCGATAGCATCAATGTCTAACAAATTCTTTGAGGAATAATTTTGTGAAATGCCTCTGAGTTTCAAAATATGCATATACGTATCCTTACTACTATCACTGCCTGTGTACTTCATTCTCAAAACATATTGTTTAGCACCAGGTGCAACAAGTTTACAACCTTTATAGTCTACAGGTATTTCACTAGTCAGTTGACCAAGTTCACTACCAGCATGTCTCTTCAAAAAATTGGAAATAATCGGGTCATTCTTAGTGGCCAAACACATTACAGAGTCAGTGTCACAATACAATACTTTTTCAGGGCCCAATTCCAATAGAAGCTTAGTTAGTATGACACGAGCTCTAGAAGTAGTCACTATTCCTACAATCAAACTACCGCACTTTACGGAATGCAAAGACTCCTTTCTCTCACAACTCTTGAACATCCACACGTCGCTATCATACATTACTTCCTCACTTTTAATTTCCTTTGTCGGTGAATACCATAGTTCATCCACTTGTTGACTTGTTTTACAAAATGTAAGTGAGCTTGTTGAACTCGTTGAGCTGTTTTACCCCACAAAGAATTGAGACACATTTTTGCGATGAAACGCATCTCCTTACAAGGATTATCTAGCTTTGATCTGTACAAGTCTATACCGTGCATCTGCTTGAACCTACGCATAAAGTCGACCTTTTCTGCCTCACTCATATTGGGTCGATCCCAACCAGAGCTTTCGCATTTGATCTTGAAAAAATTTGACATATAGGAACCAAATAACCCACCGTTTAAGGGCTCACCATCTTTTGCCCCCTGGGTGAAGCGATCCCATGCCCACACCTCGTACACCTCCACTATTTTGTACCCGTGGTCCAATGCCATCTGTAGCTCCTCATAGTACCAGGTGACAGTAAGAGATCGCACATCCTCGCTGTGCTCACATTTAACATTTCCAGTATTATCTCCTTCACACTTTACTTCAGTGCTACGTCTACATAGTGGGTAAAACAAATATTCTGCGTGCCTGTATGGAAGCAGTGCAATGAAAAGGTTGCGTGGTGGTAACACTTTGCAAAAATACAATCCTTTGTATGTTAGGTTTTGTACGTTTCTCCTCTCTACAACACTGCAACCACCTACAAAGATTGTGACATCTCTACTATTCACTGGACATGCATCACGTAGTGTAGGACTACGGTATACAGTTGGAGTGCCTAAGGGATAAGGTGTGGTGCTGCACACATATGGGTAAACTTACAACGTCCAAATACTTGATCTCTTCGCCTTCTTTTGGTTCGACTATAGTACGGAAACTTTGTGTCCTACCTCCTTTGAGTGCATCGCGTGGCTCCAAAATACCTCTACACTTGAAATTTTTCATAAATTTGTCCATCTCACTATTGGTCAAACACTCATTTTTAATTTTACATTCCCAGATACTTTTACTCTAAAACCGGCATCTTCCAATTTCTTTGCACGTGCTATTGTTGCACGATACAGTTCTCCAAATGGTTTATCAACCGTGGGATTTCTTAATGTAGAGCGGAAACAATTTGGACACCCATGAAAGTAACAACCATTTACATCAACTGCTACCTCCTTACCGTCATAATCTACATAATAACCGTCCAGTCGCAATCGTGACCCATCAGCTAGTGTAACTTCTTTCTCCCCACCATTCTCTGCGTGTCTAATTGGCCACCCTTCTCTTTTAATTAACCATTCTAGATATTTAACACCAAGTTCACTATAACGCTCATTTGCTTTATAACCATTCTCAGGAAGCGCAGCAATGTAATGTTCATTATGGTAGATACAAAACGTGCTCAAGCATGCGCTAGCTGTCACGACTTTCGTGACCTAGAAACGTGTTACTATATGGGAATTATATATGACGTGTTATTTACAGATGAACCGTCTAAACGAGGAATCACATAACTTATTTGCATTTGTTTGTCTAGAATAAATATCCTTGATTCTAGATCAGGAGTATCTTTCTTTGGATCATCGCTTTTGGAACTTCTTTTCTTCTACCGGAGGTCCGGTCATTTTCCATATTCCCGGAAGTCCGGGAATCTACCAGCTCGCTGAGGAGCACCCAACTCGGAAGTCCGAGTTCTTCAGGCCGATCATCGAGGATCGTGCCATTACTAAGTCTTATTGCCTTTCATTGAATAAAAGGTTAATCATTGCGCAGCTAGTCTGTACAGTGGTGCACCGTCCGGAGTTAATTCCCGGTAAAGTACAACCGTTTCTTGTAAACGGGACCGATCGCGCTCTGCGTGTGAGGTGCTCCTTGTGGGCCTACAACCGCTCCTTGTGGGCACTACAACGCTCCTTGTGGGCATAAACAACCGTCCCCCGGGACAACCACTTTAACTAACCTAAGGGTTCTTACAGTTTCTAAGTCTTTAACTAATTATAAGTGCATTATTACGGTTTATAATGAGTGGAACGGAGATATCACCTCGTTCTCAAAGACTATTAGTTACTCAATTGAAACGTAACATAACGATGCATTGTAACAAAGCTCGTAACTCACTAATCCCTGAGGCTGAGATCCATCTTGACATGTCTGATGAAGAGTTTGAAGAGAGAAAGAATTACTACATTGTGATTACTGAGAGAATGATTGGCGCATTAGAAGCTCATAGAACTAAGGTTGAAAAATGGGTGACAGATGGAAGTGATAAAGTATCTGAAGAAGAACTTCAGGAAGAGTTTGAAGCATCTGACGGAAAAAGAGGTTGAGGGAGTTATTGGAAAGTTGGAACATAGAGAAAAGAGTTTAAGTGATCTGCTTGAGAAGTGGACAGATAAAAGTACAAAAGAGAGAACCAAAATTAAGCACGTTGCTCAGGTATCAACATCTGTTGAAGAAAATCTGACACAGAAAAGTCGCTCTCAAACTTCGACGAAGGTTAATACAGCTCTCCCACTAGAAGATTTCAAAGAGAATAATCAAGATAACGCTGAAATTCGTCCCTGAAATGCAAATTCCTTCACTACGACCTGAGAATTTCTCATTACCAGACACCTAAGCGAGACCCTGGAATAACTAAAACTCTGGAATTACGTGACAGATATCGTTCAATGGTACAAAACAAGCCAGAATTTCAGACAGTACATCCATTTATAAACAAAATGTAAAACTTGACAGAGGACTGGTAGGAGATCAAAATTCCCCAACATTCTCAGGTGATCCAGGCGCACAATTTGACACATTCTGGGACCTATTCAAAGAAATGGTACATACCCAGGATTACACAAATGTTCAAAAGTTGTGTATGTTGAAGAACTCATGCGAAGGCCCAGTCAAGCACATGTTGGACCAATTCCCAACGACCAGTGCAAATTACGACCTGGCAATCTCATGTCTTCTTGAACAATACAACGACCCCGTCACTAAGAAAAGAGCAATTAATTCGGCAATTAAGAACACGCTAATTGCCAAAAACAATTCGGCAAGCCTGAAGACCACATATTTTCAATTGAAAACATTATGCAGCCGCATGGCCCAACACGAGATATGATTAGGATGAAGTTCCCACAGTAATTGATTACACAGGTTTCACGACTGGAACGTACGCAAGGATTTGAATGGGACACTGAAACGCTACTCTCTGAAATCCTGAAACAAATTAACATAATTGATGAGGAAAGCCAAGAACGGATTCAGAGATACATGGAGATTGCCATGTACAAAGAGTATCTGATATGCAAACAGACAGGACATCGTACCACAAACTGTTTACAACCTGTTACAATAGCCGGATTGAAAGAAATTGTAAGCAACGAAAACGCGTGTTATATCTGTCTTGAAACTGATCATAAATCACAAAATTGCAAAGAAACATGTAAGAATTGCAGCAAAATGCACAATATCCCGTAACTGCTCATTGACCTTCGGACACCAGTATCAGTACTCTCCGATCTTTCAAAGAGCCGTATGCAGTATTATCCAAATCCCACACAACAATCCATTGGAAAGTTACAGGCAACCAATGCAGCAACAGCTTTCATCCGAAACCGCACAATCAGCATGTATCAGGTCGCATAGATTTTAGTCCGTACCAAAATCAGAAGACCGTACCCAAATTCGGCACAAGGTACCAACAATCAACAAAATCACCGGTAACATTGTTAATCAGAACAAAAAGTGGCAGCACAGTAACCGTCTGGATTTCAAGCCCAGAAATTTCCAAAACAACAACTATGGGCAGAACACTCAAACAATACAGATGATGCAAGAAGCAGATAATGGACCACATGAAGAAAATGAACAAGCAGAAACAGGTAAGGGTCCCTACGACGAAGTACCAAAAAGGTTCGACGAACACGGTACGGAGGAAAATGACGCCATGCATTTTTTTCGGTACAGCGAAAATACTAACAGGCAATGATAAAGAAAGACACCAAACAAGAAAAAAGCAGGTAAACAGCAAAATAAAACCCAAAAAATATCAACGTTCCATTCCAAAGCTAACAAAATTAAAGAGGATCAGTCTCCATTTGAAGCTGAGAATCGGATTTGGAAAAGTTTTTGCAAAACTAGGCATCAAAAGTCATTTCCAACAAATTCATTTATAAGGGACGTGCCACTAATGCTAAAAAGCAAGCGACATCTAAATCCATTCCGGAAAAGACGGCAAGGAATATCAGTTCACGGAGAAGTTACAGAATTCCGTGAACAACGCACTTTATAAGAAGTGCACAAAATGTTTAATATTTCCAACTGAAATAATAATTTAGAAACTCCGTTCCTGGGATAGAGTAGTGAGCAACGAAACCAGTGTGATACTTTATCTCCAGTAATAGATACTTAGACACAACCAACCAATTTAAACTGAAAGCAAAACATTGTATTATATTATCAGGATCATAAACGCATATTAGGTGGGTTTGTGCGTGCGTGCGTATGGGAGACAAAAATACGATATTTCACACGTAGAGAGATGCTTAAAGAAGGATTCAACGAAGCATGGTCAGTTAAAACTTAAAACAACCACGAGACCTCATACCAAACAGAAATAAGGAAGGTTTTATTTATGGGGTTACCTACATTATCGCTAAAAGGAAGATATCTTAAATAAATCTAGGACATTATTTTGTATATCTATTTCATATAAAAAAATACCTATAAGAACCACTGATGTTATCCATCCAGAAGTTGAGCACATTTGAGCTCTAAGATTTCAGAAGATATCGAATCCTTATTAGTCTTATTAGTAAAGAATTCGGCACATTTCTAGCAAACTTTCATAGAGTAAGAACTAACCTAATGAGAAAAAGAAAATAAGAAATGACGAGGTAGAAAGTTTAAAAATAAGAAAGAAAACAAGCGGTAATACCCGCTCGAAAAAGACAAGGAGTAGTACGTTATTGGAATATTGGAAAAAAAACAGCATGAAATGTAAATAGGAGGTGTTATATTAAGAAAAATGGAAAGTAAGAAGAAGGGTATAGTGTAGTAAAGATATGCTAATACCCAGTATGACTGGGTAACCCGTTTCGACCCCTAATGTCACAGACGGGATTTTACTATTGTATGCTGTGGAGGGGTCATCATCAGTGTGATGCCACAGCATACCTATTGAAAGTACAGATATACTAAAACTATTTCCATGAATGGAAATACTATATTGTTATATTTTAGATTAAATTTGACTTGGATACGGTGGTTCTTTGATGTGTTCCTGAGTAGTATAAAAATGTAAAAGAATATGAATACCTAGGGCGTTCCTCGCGAACCATCTGCCTACCAAAATACAAAGATCAAGAGATAGGATACCTAGTGGAGTGAAGATAATTGAGTGCCTAGAGCGTATTGATTTGTGAATAGTTTTGATACCCAATCCGTAAGATTGTTAATGGAGATGGAGTATTTTTGTGATATAATTGGGTACTTACGGAAACATTTAGTAATGGCATACTTCATACTATTAGTGGGATAATTATTTTTAGCTAACTTAGAAATTAGTAGATTCACCTTATTTTTAAAATAGGAGAGTTCTGAAGTACATCTACGAATTCTAATCATTTCTCCGTATATACAGTTGATTTTGATGTTCTTGCTGATGGCACTATCATACATGGGAAAACGAATTACTTCAAATGTATAATCATCAGTTTTATTATATAAGTTAATGTTCCATTTTATATCTTTACGTATCAAGTATAAATCGAGAAAAGCGGCTTCGGTATCTTTAGCATTAGCCGTTTCTAATGTTAGGGAGTTAGGGTATATGTTGGTTATACTATTAATAACGTTAGGGTCATTATAGAAGATAGCAATATCGTCCATATATCTCTTAATTGAGGCTTTTAAACTCAACTGATAGTTAGCAGTGCTTTTGAGATATTTATATTCTAGCATAGAAAGTGTAAGATCAGCTAAAAGTGGAGATGCATTACCCCCTTGCGGGACTCCCTTTATTTGCTTAAAAAGGTTATTACGAAAAACGAGAAAACTGTTTTCAATGATGTATTTGGTTAGATGCTTAACTTCGAGAGCGCTGTAGCAATTTTTACTCGGGTAATCTGTATAAAAACATTTTTTATAGTTCACACTGATAAGGCTTTTACCTGCGTTTTTATAACATAAATCTATCAGTTCGAACATATTTTCCAATACGCAATCATGAGGTAAATTTGTAAAAAGGCTACTAAAATCCATAATTTTAATTTTGGTGAATTTATTGATGTTAGTATTATTAGTTACCGATATGGAGTTATCTATGGAAATGTAATGGTTTTTGATTACGTTCCAATTACCAGCTGCATTACAATAGTTACGAAAGTGAGTTTTGAAATGTTTGAGTATTTTTTGCAGTAAGACTGAAGCTGCTTTTAAAGAACTTGTTTTAGCTGCTGTTATAAAGCGCATTTTAACTGTTTCTTTATGAAGCTTAGGAATTGCATAGATCAAGGGCAAGTTGGAAACATGTTCTGATTCATTAAGGCCCAAAATCCTACTGTATTCTTTGTGTCTATCGTATATAGAGCATATGCTTTCTAGCCTATATGGTATGTAAGTAGTGTTACCATGGACGGTGAGTGTACTATTACTATCCTTGGTTTCTGCTATACCCAATTCCTTGTATAGATGTAAATTGTATAATAAGGGGCAACTAAAGCAAAAATTGGTGGAAGCTTTGTCTACACATGTTATAATAAATTGTTTACTTATTATATGAATTTCTGTTAAATAATGAGCCTTATTCTCACGGATAATTGGGTAATGTATTAAATTATTTAGATTTATCATGGACTGCAAATTAATGCCAATTTTGTTAAGGTATTTATGTAGTTTTGAACTAGCCGTATTGAGAGATTCTTTGAGTATTTTGAGTGCTATCGCGTTATTGTATGGCTCTCTAAATTTAGTACCTTTGGATAGAACATTGGTAGCTAAAGGAAAGCTGTCCTTGAAAATTTTACAGTTACCGGTGATAATGTGCATAGTACCATTGTTCTCGATAATTTCTTTACCTTTACAATATTTAAGATAATCCACGCAATGACATCCATTAATTTTTATATCATTATTGACGAATTGTTTATAGTTGAATACTAATGGACCTAACGGGATATTAAATTGATACCGAAACGAAATATAGGGTAGGTTTCTTACAGGAATTTGATTGTTTAAGTAGACATACTTAATTGCCTTTTTAATTTCGTATTGTAGATTATAAACAGGATCGTCTTCCAAGAAAGGGATTGTTACAACGAAGTCGGGTTTCTTTTTATTCCGAGGCTTTATAGAATCGTTAGGTATAGTCATTCTACCACAAATTGCTTCTATGTTAATTTTGAAATCAAATGAGAAATCATTCGAAAAATACGTGCTAATAAAATGACGTTTACGTTGCTTAGTAAGTGAGTGGTATAGTAGATGCAACTCACGATAATTTATATACCTATTGATGTCCGGTAAATTAATGTCTTGAACACTAGTATTTTTCGTTTTCATCCTCACTCCTCTATTTTTATAGGGTCTTTTAATTTTGAGCGAGTAATAGGGGATCTGAGGATTGCCAAGACCTTTATGGTTTAAATCACTTATAATACCATAACCCTTGATATTGTCATTGAGACCCATCGGGTATGCCGTATTTAATAATTTGATCCAAAATAATTCTTTCTCTTTACGTATTTTGCAATTAGAAGAGGAGTCAAGGTTATCCAATATATGGATGGTAAAAAGTTTAGTAACATTTTCGGGTTGGCACAACGTATAGTGCTTGTAGAGTATAGTATCATGTGAATCTTTTTTAAAATGATAGCGATGTTGACTGAATCTATTCTTAAGGCTTCTTTTAGTTTCGCCTATATATTGTATACCGCATTTATCACAAGTAATACAATATACCACTCCACTACTATTACAATTCGTAATGTTAGTAGAATAGGTATTACTAAAATAGTTAGTGGAATTACTTCTAATAATACGTTCAAATGAGATTAAATGGCAAATTTTACAACCTTTATAAGTGCATTTATGACCGAATTGATGAGTTCCCTCAAGAGAAGTAATAATAAGTTTAGGGCCAATTTTACGAGAGGTGAGAATAAGATTGTTCTGGTATTCTGTGTTTGTAGCAGGGCATAAATTCTCCCCAGTTCAGCCGCCCTTGGCCTTATGGGAAATCTAGAGTGGGTAGAGCACTTCGGATATACCTGACATGGCGGGATCGAGGTAAACACCTCTGCCACGGTGGTACCAGGGTCCCAGGGTCACCCAGCCTGTCACCCTTGCTAGCGCCAATCCCGCCGGGTGACCCTGTAGGATGGCTAGTATTAATTAAGAAAATATAGAGGAGGAAGTGCAAGTAATATAAAGAGAAAGATATCACACGGAGTGAAAGAGTACATGATTCTCCAAGCCAACCCTCATTGTACCTGAAGCTTTGTGAAAAAATAAGAACGAGATGAAGAGAATGAATGTTGGAATAAGCTACTGTTAAATCTACATATCCAAAGTAAGGATAAATAATTGGGGGCCAGTTAGCCTGGCAAGAATTGGCAATTTAGTGAGAATCATATAGTTAAAAATGTAATTCTATAACTTGAAACACTATGTTAATAATAAACGATGTAAGAGGAAGGTAGTGTGGGAGGAATCTCTTGAAACGATCAAGAGAGTTGATAAGGGCCCAAAAGTTTAAGAATGGAAAAGGAGGGAATTAACTCAAGGAAAGAGAGACATCGAAAGTCAGTGTACAATAATAAGTAGACGTGTAAAACCAATGTAACTATTTGTGCATGCTATGTAGTATTAAAAGAAGTATAAGTAGCGGAAGACTATGTTTCTTTGTATTATTACAAGAAGTATAATTAGCGGAAGACTATGTTGATGAATGTGGATGATGTATATAGTCGCCTCTAGGGCGAGGAATGAAACCGCCTAGAGGCGGGGTATGGAACCGCCATTAGGGCGGGGTAGGAAACCGCCACGAGGGCGGGGTAGGGAACCGCCGCGAGGGCGGGGTAGGGAACCGCCACGAGAGCGGGGTAGGGAACCGCTGCGAGGGCGGGGTAGGGAACCGCCACGAGGGCGGGGTAGGGAACCGCTGCGAGGGCGGGGTAGGGAACCGCCACGAGGGCGTTGTAGGGAACCGCCTCAAGACAAGGCGGGGTAGTGAACTGCCGTGGGGGCAGGGTAGGGAACCGCCGCGAGGACGGGATAGGGAACCACCACGAGGGCGGGGTAGGAAACCGCCACGAGGGCGGGGTAGGGAACCGTCACGAGGACGGGGGAGGAGACCACCGCGATAGCGGGGAGGTTAATAATAAGTAAAAATGATAAGAAAATAATTAATATACATAATACTTAAAATGATAGAAATAATAATAATAATGATAATAATATCTGGGAAATATTAATTAAACGTGGAAAGACAACAACATACAAAAACTACTCGGGGAAGGTAAAGAGTGTATAAAGTATCGTAACCTATGCTAGATTACAGACATAGAGAGAGATGTAGAGAGGCAGCGAGAACCGCGGGAAAATTAAAAATAAGTGCGGGAGAAGTAATGCGAGGCGAGAAGTATAGTACAAGAAAGGAGTATGTGTTATTACTAGATATATTATGTTGAAATTGTCGTATTGTTACCCGTGGAATTATTATGCGTGGTTGTTCTATATGTTACGGAAATATTTAAGTGTGAATTGAACGAATAGTAATAAAATAGAGTATTGCAGGTATGGCCGACCCCGGCAAGCTGAATTATTGGTTGGAAGGAATCGGACAAGGCAACATATTGTCCAGGGATTCTTCTCGTATCTCAAATGTGAGTAAAGTAACTAGTAGAGAATTTAATGTTGATATGATGTGATGTGTGGAAAATAATTGAAGAAATGGCATTAGATCGTTAGAAGAGTAGTAAGGCAATGAGAGTTGTGCTAGGCTGTGAATGAAAATGTGTATATAAGAAGTAGATAGGGAAATGGATATGTAGTAAAGGATAAGTATTTAGATCGAGTCTATAATAAGTCGCAGCACGATCCGTATAAGGAATATGAATATGGGAGGAGAGAAGGAATATAAGAAGGCTATTCCCGCCTTTTTTAAACACTTGGGAGTGGAAGTTTCTAACGGAGATGTAGTGTCGTATGTCCATAAGGGGATCAACCCTGGAGGCACAAGGACCTTATTGGTAAGATATATAAAAAGAGAGAATAATGATAATAGAATAGAAAGGATTTAGTATTTAGTGGTATTGGAAATAGAAAGAAGTGGTTGAAGAGTGGAAAATGGCGTTATATGTAGATGTAAATGGAGAAGTTAGAAGGAGTGTACTGTTAATGATATTAGAGTAGAAGGACAGGAAAATGAAGGAATATAAGGAAATGTAGTAAAACATGGTGTTGTTACTAAAAATAAGGGATGAATATTCAGGTCAATTTTGGAAGTATTGAAGTGATTGAACGCGTCATGTCGGGAGACACTATGAAGAAGTTGTCTGTGTACAATAGAGAGAAGAAGGAACATGTCAACTTGACGTATGAGCAGACAGAGGTCCAGAAAATATTACTCAATATTGGATACACCATGAAGTAAGTTATGTGTGTTATGTGTGTATGAAGTAAGTATGAGTAGTAAATAGTGGAGTAAAAAGAAAAGAAAAAGAGGAATCTAATGGGTATATATGTGTGTAGTGTGATGGATATAAGGATAAGAAAATAAAGGTGTAGTAAATAAGCAGTAGTAAAGTAGTATGTAAAACGCATTATTTAGGGCAATGGTATTGGAGAAGAACGAAAGAAACGGAAAGGATGCCAAAGGTATAATTCCTCTTCCAAGGATGGAAATGCTGGAGAATAAGAAGGTAAGACTGATTAAATTTATATTTAAATATGAGTGATGCTCGACTGGAATTTAAGTATTGAATAACGGAGTAAGTGTAAAGATGAATCTAGATTTGTGTAATGTATAAGTAAATGAAAAAGTAAAAAGAAGTGGTGATATGGTAACTGTAAGTATTGAATAGTAACGTTAATGAAAGAAAGTGAAAGGGAATAGTAAAAGGATACGGTGTAGGGTGTATTAGAGCCAAATGAAAAATATATAAGTATTGTAAAGAGGTTGGAAAGTTAATATTAAGAATTATATATATATATATATATATATGATTTAGAGGGTTACGTGGCTCGACTTTATGGTGAAGAATGGAATAAGGTCTGAAGAAGTGTTGGTCAAACATAAGATAAGAGAGGATAAGAAGAAGAAAGAATTGGAGACCAAGCGGAGTGGTAGGAAGAGACCTGGAGAAGAGCAAGGCGGCCCTGGAGCGAAATCTAATGGAGCAAAAGTGTAAATTGATGATAAATTGAAAGAATAAGTGAACAGTTATGAATGTATGTGTAGAATGTTTGAATGTTTGTATTAGTATTATATGGTAATGAATAGTATTATATTATGTATGAATTTGAACATGGAATAAAGGAGTTTTAGATAAAGTGTATTATGTGTATAAAGGAGTGAAGTGTATGTTGTTAAGGGAAATGGGTGAAAAGAGAGTAATTGATGGAATAGCTGTTAGTTGTAGAAAAAAAGGAAAAAGGGTGGAGTAAAAATATATGGCGTATAGGCATGAGAATCTATTTCTGAGGTCGGGGAAATTAATCCTCCAGATCTCTCAGTCATAGATTCTGTTAATAATGAGAAAAAGAAAATAAGAAATGACGAGGTAGAAAGTTTAAAAATAAGAAAGAAAACAAGCGGTAATACCCGCTCGAAAAAGACAAGGAGTAGTACGTTATTGGAATATTGGAAAAAAAACAGCATGAAATGTAAATAGGAGGTGTTATATTAAGAAAAATGGAAAGTAAGAAGAAGGGAGTAACAGTCACTGAGAAGCCAGAGCTACCCTCGACCTCTCCGGCAGAAGTTAAAATTGAAGCCACAACAGCAGAGAATTCTGAAGCTACATCAACAACTGGACCAGAGAATACTGAAGCGCCGCAGCAAACAGAGACTCCTGAAGTTGTACTTGAGAAGTCGACGGAGCAACCGAAAGACGAAGGAACGGCTACTTTGAAAGCGGTCAAAGTTGTGTCCACAGAAAAGACAGAGGAGAAGGTTGCAAGGTATCTACATCCGTTTTTTGTAAACCTGGTACAACGTCATGTGATTTTTAATTTTTCTGCCCCTTTCCGATAACAAGTGAATTTTGTTTAGCACTACCGAAAATGTTGAAACTGTTGCTTCGACCACTGGTTCTCCTATGAAGGCTAGTATGAAGACTGTGCGACCTGTCGAGGTTACGGAGACTAGTGAGACCACCAAGGCCGCCGAGACCGCCGAGACCACGGAAACTGCTGCGAACAAGGTTAGAGAATATCCTTTTTTAGAAATATTAATATTTATTTCATTATTCTATGAGCTGGTATCCAATCAACGTTCGAACGACTAGTTTCATTTCATCACGCGTAGTATTTAGTGAAGTTGGCATTCGGTGGAGCCCGCTAGATTCTGAATGTAAAATTCTCAATTATCAAATGTTGAAACATTGGTTTCTCGCCCTAGTTTCTCGTTTCTTTTATCTCGCTATCAAAAACCTCCAAAACGAACCAATAGAATACTTGTTCAGTATACGGCACACTTGCTAGTTTGTGAATTATGAGAACTTCATTGTAGGAAAACGAAGTATCGTCTACAGCTGAAACACAAACATTCAAAGTTGCAAAGGTCATCTTGAGTACTGAGAAGCCTGAGGATACCGCTACCGAGGCAAGAAAGGTGATCAGCGCTTCTTATTTTTTATTATAATTAAGATTTATTATTGATCTTAACATTCCCACTTCAAAGGAAAAGTGTTGCGGAAAGTGTTGCAAGAACCTGTTTGGTTGCGTGGTCACTTTATTTGCTCGCCTTGCGAAAAGAGCGTATTTCGGAATTTAGTTTACTCTGATGTGTGGTGTAGTGCAGTCCAAGAGAGTTCATTCCAAACTATACATCCAAAGTTCGATTCCTGTTGCCAACATTCGAGATTTTTGTTTAGGTGGAGGAGAGCACTGTGGTTGAGAAGGAGAGCCAGACGGAAGAAACTACAGTAGTTGACGAGTCACCTAGTGCCTCGACTACAGTAGTCCCGGAGCCGTCCGAAACCGTAATGCCAACAGAGGAGAGCGAAGTCTTCTCGAAAATGCTCAAACCCGATCTCGCAACCATCTACAGAAGACTGTTTAACATTAAGCCATTCCGCGACTAAGAATTCATTCCAGTTTCGAAGTTTAGACTTAAATTCCACCATTAGTTATTCAGTTTTCCGTTCAAATTATCACGCGGGTCGAAAATTCGCGCCATTTTCAACACTTAGATGTTTTTCATCTTCTAGGGAAGTCTTCCCTTTAAATTCTCAAAAAAGAATTAGACGATTATTCACACCTCGTCGAGTCACATGTAACATGGTGACCGATGCTTCAAATTTTTAGTCACTTTACTGATTTACTATTTATATATTCCGATGTGCTCCCTGGTGTAGTCTCCATGAGGCAAGAAAAGGGAAAAAAACTTCATTTGTCTGTTATTGTATAAAGTTGCGATCAATTATTCTTCATGTATTCCAATGCCAACTGTGATTCGTTGTTTATAGAGCTGAAATAAATTTTTGTTCAGAATCTGCCATTATGAAAACGTAACGCACAAAATGACAAAAGGCGAATTTCGTTTTACAAGTTTACAGGTGTTTTAAGACTACAAAAAATATTAAAAGTAAAAAGTACAAGTGTTTTGAAAGTAAAAAAAAAGTGTTTTAAAAGTGGTTCCTACAAAAAATTACGAAAAAAGGATCATGATTTTCCAACCAATTAGAGACCATTTGGTGACCGTTTGTTCAGGCCATTGGTCGATGATTTGGTCTTGAACCACCGAAAGACCAAGAACCGTCACCAATTGGTTTCCTTTGTTTGTTATGTACTTGTTACTTTTTATGAAACGGTAATTGAGACAATCCAATTTCTGGAACGGATATCTCAGGCCAATGTTCAGTTCGGGCCAGTGCTAACTGTAAAAAAGTTGTAGTTCTGAAGTTTAATTGAATTTTGTTTAAAATTGTCGGTTACTCTGGTGAGGGAGGACCTCTGTTGAACATTATAATGTTTACTAAACACTTTTCTTTTGACGTTTCTTGATTGATTCTTGATTCTTTTGACGTTGATTTTTGCTGTCGTACATATGTACCCGATGTTTCGATTTTAGATAGTGAAGACAACAAAATTTGCATAAGGGCTTTGTAATGCGGAAGGCGGACTGTTCCAAAGTGTCTCGTGGTATTTCATGGCGGAAGCGGACACTCCCTTTAAACATAAACAAATCTCGCCTCGGAGCCTTTGCATATATATTTGCATAACAAACAACGTTTCTTCTGTGAATTCTAAAGTGCCAAGTGGACAGTCTTGCGGATATTTTATAGTCTACAGAACGGTGTATAAATCATTCACAAGGCGTTGATAATTATATTTATTCGTTTTCGCTCAATAAATGTTCACGATGAGACGAGTTATGGATTTGGCTCCTAGTTAGAATTTAGACTTCATCATTGGAAATCTTCAGATAAAATGGTTAAACTTATATTCTAAAAAATGTCACCTAAACCAATAAGCTCCATAACTCGTCCTCACATGGAATTTTAACACTTTGGAAGCAAAAAGGACACGGTAAACTTTTGGATGGAACAAAGAAATGAGAGTGTGAAGAGAGTGCATGGGAAAGCGAGAGACGGAAATGCACAAAAGAGAAAACAGATACCAGTACAGAGAGAGGATTTTTACATATTTATAGGTTTCTGCTTTCAGTCTCGAACTTTCATAGAAAATATGCTCTTTCAACGTTTCTTTCCAGGGCGAAAGAAAACTAAATTAGGGCAAATTTCGGCGAAACCTTTCGACTAAAGCTTGCGAATTCCGGTAACTTCGGAAAACGACTGAAAACAGAAACCAAACAGTGAGATCATATTCAGTGTCCGATGTCACAAACATAAATCCGGTGTATCGATTATTAGCACTAATCGATATATCATAACCTCGGGTTATATTTGTAATACCTGCACAAAAACCTGCGAAAAGATACAGAAACGGGGAATATGTATGAGGGGCGAGTATATAAGGGCTAACACCAGACTGTTTTTTTTTATATCAAGCTGGGCTACTTATTCAATGCAGGTCTGGTGTAAGCTCTCACGTTAATTTGGGGTTTGGGAAGTTTGATGGTTGAAAAGTGGTCGGTGTTAGTTAGTCGAACACCTTCTGAATGTCGTCGATCTTCGGAACTTCAATGTGATGTGTATTCGGGTGCAAGTTAGAAACGGCAATCAGAATCACACCCACGGCACCCATCAGCACAGCGATTGTCAGGTAGAGAACGTTGCGCCGACCCTAGAAAGTGTTTGTTTGTTTGTTTCTTTGTTTGTGCGCGCGTTACACTTCATTGGGGTTCGATTTAGTCAATAACGGTGCTTAGGATACCTTAATAGTTTTGAAGACGACGACGTCGAGAATTGCTCCAATGATTGCCGGAAGCTGTAAACAGGATATAGGTAATTTGAGTGATTTGGTTAGTTGACTTTCGTACTAATTTAACCTTCCTATAAAACATTTTAGTCATAGGTTTGGCTTATAACCTTGTAGACTTAGGGTAAAGCATGTTTTTTAAAGCGGCCGGCTACATACCCTTGTAGTAATTGGGTAGGCAACAGTCTGCTGCAGGCGATCACTCGAAATGAACCACAATGTCATTCCCATACACCACAGAGTACCATAGCAGACGGAGGGGAAGATCAGCTCCCTGTAAGAAGAAACTACTAGAAATTGAGATTTCACTACGAAATTTTTTCACAGCTATGTACGGCGTTATTGAAGGTGATGCTACCAATCGGGATTTCGGTATGATAATAAGCAGAGGTCAAATCCTTACTTGGGTACGTAGGCTTTCTTGCGGAAGATGAGAATGTAGGCGAAAAAGAAGAGAGAGGAAAAGAAAAAGACTGTAGAGAAGTAGGAGAAGGCGTAGTCGAGGACTGAAAAGGTTCTCATCATCCTATAGATTACTATTATCGATTGACAATACTGAGCGCAATTTTTTTTTGTCGCTTTGTTGTTAGTACGTTACATTGTTAATTTCTAACAAGTTTCTTTTTTCTTTCCTAACAAGTTTCTAAGTTTAGTCCGGGAAAAAAAACCGATTGATTCCATTATTCATGAAATATTTTTAGTTTATAAAGCTCACTTCCATATTTTCCAACCAACTGATCGTTTCGTTTTGCAATATCAATGGGGCACATCATCAAACCATGCAGACATCCCAGAACTACCGCCATGAACACAAATCTAAATGGAAAATACACATAAGAGCATTGTTTGAGATATGATATATGGATCTGTGGTTACCTACTTGTTATTAATATATCATTGCGACCGATTAAAAGAATCTGTCAGAATTCCTCGTCAGTGTAGCTACGTTAGGTTGATAATTATGCTTACAATTAGTTAGTATGAGTGGGTGTGCGAAACGATTGTGGTGTCAATGCTTTCTAAGAAAATATACTAGGTGGTGCCAGGCGTGCTCATTTGTGTGCAGGATGTGTGCAAGACGTGTGCCAGACAACCGCCACTCAGCAGGTAATTAACAGTGATTAGTGATTACTGATGGGACATACGGGAGTTCAAGCTTGGGTTTGGGTGCCTTCTTTCCCTTTCTCTTCTTAAGTTTTTTCCTGCGTCCTCCGGCCGAAGTTCTGCTCACGGAAGAGATGGAAGTAACGCTCCTTCGGGATTTCGACTTGCGAGAGCGGGACGATTTGCGGGAACGCGACGATCTAGCAAAGCAGACAACTTAAAGCGGTGTGACAAGTGGTTTAGAAGAGGCCTTTGTTTTTCCATGTATTTTATGCAAATTGTGGGCCACTCCGGATCACATGTTTGCTTTGCATAAAAGAAATGTGAATGTAGTTGTTGTTGTTAATCTTTAAGCTTCTTGTTAGTGAAGCAACAAGCAATAAAAGCAATATAAGGATAAAGACGAGACAATTTAATCACATAATAAAGGATGCAGGAGGAAAGCCACACTGTGAAATAGCAGATAAACATACGGACAGACATACAAACAAACTCACTTGAGCTTGGTTCTTGTAGATTTTCCACCGGTTGTTCTCTTATCCGTTTTAGCTAAAATAAAAGATGTAGCACTTCAAATTGACGCGAAAAAAAATCCAGAGAAATCTCAAGACATTCGATACTACGTTCCATTAGATCTCGACCTCTATGTGAGCTTGCGACCAAAGACCTACCCGATTCATCTCCGGCCGCAGTGGTACCAGCACCAGTCGTCTCACCGCCCATGGTTGTACCAGTCTCCCCTCCCATGGTAGTTCCGCCCATAGTAGTGCCACCCATCGTGGTACCTCCCATCGTGGTACCTCCCATGGTGGTTCCACCCAAAGTAGTAGCACCGGACTCGGCTTCGAACTTCTAAAATTTCCTTAGTCCTTAGTTTTAGCCTAAATATTTGTGGATCTTCAAAGGGTGGTTCTTAGGCTTCCAAGTAATAACCCGGCATTCAAATGTAATTTATGCAATGTAATGTAATCTGTACAAATGTACAAAGAATCGAGTTCTACTTGTGAAAAATGGCCATACCTCAACCTTCATTCTTGTGTGCTTGACGAACACGAAAAGAATTCCACTAAAAAGAGATGATTTATTCAAGAATCTCGTGGTAATGCTTGACTTGTGACATGATCCCTAACTGAATTTTGCGTTAACTTGGGTTATTTTTCCCACTATTCATCCGTAATGCATACGTTTTCTTGGAACAATGGCAACCTCAAGGTTGACAAAGAACATAACTATTCAGTATTTGAGGTTCTTCTAGTTTACCTACCATACAATCGTAAAGAGCATTCCAGCGTAGTTGAGTACATTATTGTTGACGGGAGAAGGTGGGAGAAGATCCCCGGGAAGACCGAATCGGGCCACCGACCAACCCACGATTACCTAAGAAGAGTTGTAGTGTTCACTTAAGAGACTTACTAAGGGATGGTACTTTTTAGGGACAGTACGGAGTAAGGACTGATGGAAGTGCGAGATTGTTAACTGTCTTTCTAATGAGGCAGTAAGGCAATACTGAGCATCGGCTAGGTAAAAATAAAAAAAAATCACCGATAGAGCCATTTTCATGCCTTTAGTTGAATAATGACGGTTGCATAATTAAAGTAAGTAATTACCTGCACTGATCCCCAAATGAGCATTCCCAATCCGGGACCGATCCCGGCCACAATTGGCACGGAGAACACATTTCCTAGATTGATACTAAATTTAGGAATTAATACCACGGAATTAACCACTTACGGCTTGAGAATACCATGGAACTAGCCCAGAGACGGTATCAAGCTCATTTTTCGCAGATGTTTCTCCACGATCGCTCGATACGTTTTATATGTCCATAATTCGGTGGTGTTCATGCGGTACTTTTTTATGCATTGTAGTGGTTATGTTGAACATTTCAAGTGCAACGTTGGTAGGAAAATTTACGTTTTCTTATAGTAGCTATGTCTTATTATATAAAGGAGCAACTGTAGCGTGAGCTAGCACTCACGTTAGGAAAGTAGAATTCGGAGGAATTGTTCCGCTTTGGATATAAAAGAGTGCCGCAGCTCAAATTAGAACATTCTCATGCAAAAGAACGATGTATGCCTTCATTCATAAAGATTTTCATCTACGTTACAGACGTTTCATAAGTATGGAAAGACGCCTCATTGTCAGGCGGCGCAGCCGGCTTGTTAATTATAAACTAACCAACGGCGAAAAGGCATCCGCCCACAGCTGCAATGTGGGAAAAGTTGGGGAAGTTCTGAGCTCCGTTAATCACAAAACCGAATAGGAAGACGACAGAGCACTGGATCCACTGCACGTAGAAGCCTGGAAAGAGAATCTATTACACCTTGCTGGGAGGCATCTTTTGCGCATATTGATGTACCATGGTTTCTCAATGTCAACAAAAGTTACGAGGTAAAAAATTAATATTGATTGAAAGACTTCGTAGTTTCCTACCAACATTTGGTACAGCATCGATACTTATATTGATTGATTCGTGTCTAACCCTCTAGTTCATGTTTACACATACATCTTATGAAAGACTAATAGTACCTCTTGCAGATGAACTCAAACAAGGTTTTTCCACAAAAACATTTGAAATAAAATAAACCACTGACCGTCCTTGCAGTCATAGCGCCGTAGTGGCGCAAACATTGTGCCAAAGGCGAGACATGAGAGAAGACATGCTAAAAGAGAGAAATAATTAAATATACAAGAGAGATCAGAGATGACAGACGAAGAAATACAGCTACAAGGGGCGTCAGAGAAGGCGGCTCAGTAAAGCAATGACAATGCTAGTAATATATGTAACGTTATCACCTGCATATCCGATCAACAAATCTTGCTGGCTGGAATCCTCCCCAGGGGCATTCGTCGAGGTCGAGTCTAGAGAATTCAATTATTGATTGGTTTATGTGACAAAATTTAATCAAGCAATTAATTGTTACCCATAACATGATCCCGGCCGAGAATGTAAAAAAGCCATATAAATTAGAATAAGCTAATCAATAGCATCAGTTGGCCTCCTTTTGAATAAGGCAGCAAGCCAAAGTCGACCAGTTCAATTCGCGCTTGACCAGGTCCAGGAAAGACAAATTTTTGCGCTACAGTGAACCAAACTGTAAACAAATGGTTCGTCGGGATAACTCTGACGGATACCTACAGAATAACTTCCCGAGCTACACGAAAAAAACGATGTGCTAACCGGTGGCTGTAGTCAGAGCCGTTGTCAGAGCCGTAGTCAGAACCGTAGTCAAGTCCGTTTTCATAGTGGTTGTCTCATTGACATGAGCCTCATCCTCTATCTGATCCCCCATCTTCAGAGGAGACTGCCTGAAAGCAACTATGGCCTTCTTATTAGGAAATATCAATAAATAAAACCAAGGAAATGGAAAAGTATCGCAAGCGTTTGGCATTATACATCTTGGCAAGCCACATTTTGAATGATATTTTTTTAGCTCAAAGAGATATAACTAACGGCCGATTTTTAAACATATTTTCGACAACTGCATTCCCATACGTTGTATGCAAATAAGTGTAATCAGTCTAATAATCGCGCAGTACTACGTTCTCGAGCGCGCAGCGCACGGCGCAACCAGCCGTGCAGTGCACCAAAGAGATGGAGCGAAGGTGACTGGGTGCACGGTGCGCTGCGCGGTTGCGGACCAGAGTAATTTGCATACACCTCATTGGAATACAGCGGCTCGCGTACGTTTCACTATAATGATGTTTTAAAGGTTTTTATTCAATTACCATTACTATACCATCATCATATAGCAAAAGTTTATAGAAATGAAAATGGAACACGGAAGCTGTGCAATGTTTCGTTATCAATGTTTGCTTTGAATGCTTTCTTTCTCACCTTTTCAGATAAGAAATGAAAACACTAATGCGGAAGTGTGCGGACTTGTATAGGAACGTTTCCCGTCGCGGAAATAACTATTCTTTGAAGTTTTTGTCCCAATTTCTGAGAGTTTAAAAATAAAAAGCAACCAACCTTGCCACGAGCAGATGTAACGAATGAAGGCCTTTTTCGAATTCAGATGAACTGTTTAATACGCTAATTAGCAGAAATGTCACTTGTCTTTCCAGCGAACTATGTACGATTCAGACTACAGACTGATTATTATACTGAAGCCAATTTTTTAATGTTTCAGGAGCACTGTTCTGCTTTTGTGCCTTATCATCGTGCTTTTTGATAAAACATAAAGTACGAGTGCTGGGAAGGATAAAATACAGGTTTTTCCTTCTACACAACACCGTGCAGTTCAGTTACACACATGATGACATCATAATGTGTACATTCAAGAAAAGAAGGGAAGTGAAAAATGAATCATAAAAAAAAATTAAAAAAAAAGCCAGAAACATGTAAGCAAAAATAAACAAAACACAGCAAAAGTGATTTCTGGCCTGTGGCCGTTATCACTTCATACACAATACACTGATTGTTCTCTTTTTATAAGCGCCGTGTATTACACCAAACTACGCGAAACAAAAGACTGCAAAAGAAATGTTCTGTTATGAAAGCTTGAGTAACCAAAACTAAAAGGAAACTGCGAAGTACATTTTCAGACATTATTTTTAAGCGACACATCTTTATTAGAGCATCCTGATAGAGTGTATTGCCCAGAAAAAATATGACAAAGTGTACAATTAGTAAACTAGTACTTATAGTACTATTTGAGTTTGTAACTAGAAATGTAAATATGATTCGGTATCTGTGGCTTGCGTCTTTTTGCCAACAAACAGCGCATCGGCGCTGAATGCCCTTTGAAAATACCTGTTTTTTGTATGCGCCATGTTCAATTATTTTTTTCATGAATTATGTGCAGATTATCTTTGGTAGTTCAGCATAGATAAAAAAAATTGTTTGACACAGACGGTATGAACTATGAACCGGTAAAAAATACCCATTTTTAGTTACTGGATTACAGTAGATATGCAATTAGAGGCTGATTATAAATATCATAAATACCCTGCAGTGTTACGTGTGTGATATGATATATATATATGTCCCTGCAGGGTACTCATTATCGTCCACAGTCCGGGAATTGTTTTCATGCAGGTATTTATCCCCGTATGCACTTGCGCACTTTCGAATTTTTGCAGGAAAATTCAAATTTAACTATTTTACACTAGATTTTTCGTGTGAATTTCACGTTTTTCACAGAAAACTTGCTCCCGCGGGCGACTCCAGGAACCTCCCAGGGTTTTGTGCATACCGGGAGTCGGCCATGACTGGGAGCCTCCCACTGGGGACCCTGGGAGGCTCCCAGTGCCGTTCGTGCATGCGGCCACAGATCATCCTACATGTAATGAAAATCAAATAAAAATAGCGAAAATATCGTGACTGCGTTCCTTAAATGATGCTTAAAGACAGAAATCAGTTAAATGATCATCTCAAAAAAAAGTGTTCCCCTCTTGGTCCTACCTACGGTATCTAGCTGTGTATCTTCATTTTCTAATTTTCTAATTTTCTAAAAACTTATCCTATTTAAAAAAAAACAAGCAACAAGCAAAAAAAACAAGCAACAAGCAAAAAACAAGCGTTCGTGAACGCGAATATTATGGGGTTTCCAAGTATGCTAAAAACCGTGCATTTTCCTTCCAAGTATCAATTGCAAAATAGTGTGCCAATCTACCGTAATTTTACGTAATTTTGACACATCCGCATCACAGAAAATTCGCCATCAAAGCTAAGCATTTGTTGAACAAATGGTCCCGTGGCAATCGGTCGTAAAAACTGCCTGTAGATATGCTCGTGTAGTGCCAAGATACGGTAAATGTTTCGATACTTGGAAGGAAAATCGGCTATACATGGAAACCCCATTATGGAAAAATAGGTGTATTTTGAAATGGGTTTGAAGTGGCGCTACCGCCGGATTTTCGAAAACGAAAACTACACTGAGAAACTTGGCCGGTGCGTCGCCAACGTTGGGCCCGAAAAATATGGGCCGCCTACACCTCGCCCATAAATGGGAAAGCGGCTCGAGAGACACAGAAAGTGTGGGCAGCTGGTGCGCCCGGTGTGGGCCCGGTGTAGGCGCTGTGTTGGCCAACTAAAATACACCCGAAAGTTGAAATGGGTTTGAACGTTTAAAATGGCGCTCCGCCGGGTTTTGAACGGATTTTCGAAAACGAAAACTACACCGAGAAACTTGGCCGGTGCGCCGCCTACACTGGGCCCGAAAACTGTAGGCCGCCTACACCTTGCCCATAAATGGGAAAGCGGCTCGAGAGACACAGAAAATGTGGGCGGCTGGTGCGCCCTGTGTGGGCCCGGTGTAGGCGCGGTATTGACGAACTAAAATACACACGAAAGTTGAAGATCGCCGTCCTCAGGCCTACACCCTACACCCCCTTTATTATATACCTGTTTTGTCTGACAACATATCATAAATTAATCCAAAATTGGAAAAATACTCAAAATACTCAAAACAAAATATTCACAAACGTAGTTCTTTTTTTATAAAATATAAGAATATAAATCTACATTAAAAATGCTATAGAAATCTTTCCTATTGTCAAAGATTGCAAACAAATATCTTTGTTCGAGCTAGCTGGGTTAAAGGGAATATGTAGGAACTCAGAATGCGCAAAACAAAGGCGAAACTAGAGTTCCTACACCAGACGTGAATTTAAATAGGCGGCTGAATATGCAAATGCGAATATTCGAATTTGCATGCGAATATATCTCTGAATAATGCTATTTGACGATATCTGCATGTATTTTTGAAAAAATTTCCATTGCCCCCGACGATGTATGGCATCGTCTCAAGTAACGCGTTTAATATGGAAAGGCTGAACTTTGTAGTTTATTTTCTGTTAACTGGGAACTTTTGGACAACTTTTGTTGTTGTTTCCTTAATGGGGAACACACATTCTATTAATACAGCTTAACTTCAAAAAGGGCATACATATTCCCTTTAACCCGAGTATGTTTATACAACACCGACGTGTTCACCTTGAGAACCACTACATCAACAATACAATAACTTCGCGTACGAGAATGTAATATCAATTTGCACTTTAATAACAACACGGTAATAAACCTTGATCGCGATAATAAAATTTTATTTCTCTATTATTTCTCTTCGAGATGATTTTCACAAGATTTTTAAATTTTGCTTCCGCTTTGCATTGAATCTTCCCCATTTTCTCCGATGTTGTGTTTCCTTCTTATGATGTTCCTAAATAGTAGAGATTATTTTTATCCTGATGACCCGTTCCCCTATTTGAATGCAGCTGTGTTACCAGATCTCTACTTTCTCTCAATTTCTGTTGCATTTCGTCGTATTAATATGTTGGTTGCCTACCGCACCCGGTCACTGGTTCGATCCCGGCCCGGAACCCCCTCACCCCACCAAAGGTGTGAAAGTTGGTAGCTGGGTAAAGCCAGCGGAAATATATCGACTTCCCGAGCAGATTGGCCACCGGGAAGTTTAAATGGCCAGTATGTCCAGCCTCGGAGCTGGACCCCGGTGCACCGTTTCCGCGGATTAGGTTGATATAACCCGGTTCACTTTATCTTTATCTTTTTATCTTTTACTACCGTACGTGTGACGAATCGTTTCCTTTGGTTCTACTTCTCCTCCGAAGAATGCTCCAACTTGGATGGAGACTGGTTCATTATCCCTTTGAGCTGATGATCTCCTTCCGGCTGTTGGTGACCTGAACATTTTGATTAATGCATTTTCTAGATGGTTTTCTTATCAAGGTCACGATCTTTTTAATGATTTAATGGTCTCTGATGTGTGAGTATTGGATGTTAGATAATCTTCTAGATCTAAAGTAGCTCGCCAGCGGATCATTTGTTAGCAAGCCCTTTCTTTCTTTGAGTAGAATTTCACTGCCCACAAATAGATGGCCAGTCATATTTGCATTGTTCAATCTTTGATTTGACTGAACCGCCCGTGTTATTTCCTCATAACAGAGGGATACTTTAAAGCGAAATGGTACCCAATTTGGGGTTTTTTCGTTAAAAATAGTTTAACTAGTGTTATTACAGAAAAACAACATAAAAAACAACGTAAGTGAATAGAAACAGGAAAAATAACTAGGCAAAAAAAAGCATTTTTCACATTTTGTATGGAAATAAATGGACTTGTACGATCCGCCATACATTGGACTCGACTGAAATCGTACAATGGGGACACGCCCCCAAAAATTAAATCTCCCGCTCAATAACCATTCCCATATTTGTAGTTTAGATTTACTCGTAGTGTTGATTTCAAATCGGTTATGCTTTACTGAAACTTCATCCGTCAATTTCCCAACAGAAAGTCCGTCATTGAACTCATAGCAGAGTGGTAGCGCTCTCGCCTACGGTACCAGAGGTCGCTGGTTCGAATCCGCCTGCCGACTAACTATTTTGCATGAAATATTATGTTCCGAATAAGAGCAAGGATAATTTCCCGTTCGGCGCCCATTTACTTCATTTGCGCATTTCGTGAGAAAGGAGCCGTCAGTTCGCTTTAAGTCCAGGGCTTCCTGAAATCTCTCTCCTTTTGACTAATGTGGAATGATTACTGCCGTCTGAGTTTAGAATTTACATGGCTCGGATTTACGTGAATACGGACGGTGCTTCATTGTTCAGCCTAGCCCATCCCGTAGGAAGTGCCACGACTAGGAGAACTCAAAACCAATGATAGTAAATGAATGACGGACAGTACCAAACAACACCACGCAAACAAGACATGTATTCAAAGAGACTAACGGTGCGGTTAATAACATCTGGACGGTCGAGTCCTAAACGAACAACTTGGGGTTATCGAAAGCCCATAAGTTCATTCAGCGAATGTAGATACTGAAAGTAACATGTCATCATGAAATGAACCGAACAATGCCGTGTACGTTACCTGGGAATACTATTTACAAAGGAGCATTCACGGATGGAAACACAGACATAGAGAACGTCCGAAAGTATAAACTACTGGAAATGTTAATGTACCTGAGAAATGGAGTTGGGATCTGAAGTCGTATCGCACCTCTGCGGTCCGGGTAGGTCGACTCAGTGTGGATACAAAGAGGGTAGCGGCAGGAGCTATATCAAGCAGCGAGATTACATCATCCGCGAAGCGCCACATCTTCGTTACTCTCTTTTTCTCTTATAAGTCCCGCCTCTTTCATAGATGTGCAAGTGGGCGTTTCTCTATACCGTTACGGTACTCATAGCGTGATATAAGATTGGTTCTGCACTTTGCGGAACAATGCCCATGCTAAGCCAATGATATAGTACGTACAATTTTTTTATGGAATAAATAGTTAATAATAATCGGATGGAAACACAGACATAGAAAGCGTCCGAAAGTATAAACTGCTGGAAATGTTAGAGAATGTACCTGAGAAATGGAGTTGGGATCTGAAGTCGTATCGCACGTCTGCAGTCCGGGTAGGTCGACTCAGTGTGATCCGACTGGTAAAGAAATAATAATTTATTGGATACCAACGTCTATGCTTAGACATAAATCCACGATGTTTTTCTCAGTCGGATCTCTTCCCCAGTGATCCATGTGTTCTTGGAGTACAGTGCATTCAAGTTTACGTGTTGTGAATATGTATATGGACAGGTTCATGTACAAGGCTATCAAACAAAAGTAAGAATTCAAACATACCAGTATTGATTGACGCGCAAAGGGTCACTTCATAACTTGTGAAAAATTCATCCCCCAATCCAGAATTAATCACTGTTCTTCCTTATCTTCAATCTATGTTTGCTGCAGTTTGTTTTCTTATCTCACTTTGAAATTATGACGCAGGTTTTATTCAATTTGTTTTCCTTTTTTTATGCAGGCCCAGTGAGAGAAGTGAACGATTTTTTTGCCAAAGTGACATCAACAGGTGAGCCACGGATGAGCCACAGGGGCGCCAGCTCTCTTGCCCGCATCCACATTCGCGCAAGCCTAGCACCGTTAACCTTTTCCAAAAGTGACTGCGCAGACTTTCGAGCTCTGGTTAGTTTAAAAAGAGCAGTGGCCAGTAAATTATTTTTATTTGGTGACTAAATGGAATACGTTTTTTGCCCGTAAATTAATTTTATTGGATAATTTGACTGAATGGCACATGAAGACCGAAGCTTTTTGTTGTTCTATGTGTACAGTGTACACCAGTCGGCTACCGCCGCCTGAGGCGACTTTCCAATATATGGCTGATATGCCGCTATGTTTCGCAGTTTTTTTTGAAACCTACAATATCAAACACGGGGCTAGAACTTAGTTTTGGTGTGCCCATTTATAAAACAGTTGACTATATTCTTCCTTAATTGTCTGCAATTTATTGGACTCTATAACTTCGAAAAAATTGTCAAAGTCTAAAACTGTACAAGCGCGTCGCTGATACGCCTCCATTTTTCGCTAACCCAAAAGTTTATGATTGTGTACTTGAACTCGGAGTCCTTTTTTCTCCCGATCTCAGCTTTAAACTCCATATTAAACGTAGAGTCTCAAGTGCATCTCAATTTGTAATCTGTCTTGCGTACTTTTGTGCATCCAAGTATTGATGATTACCGTGTCTCTGTATTGTTTTCTTTAAAGCGTAGTCCTGAGTATATATATACACCTCTCTCTGATTTCACCTATTTCGCCTACTTCACTTTGTATAGATCTACACAGCATTCTAAATCCAACATACATTTGTAATACAATTCTAAATAGAAGATAGCGGCGGTTCGCCCAATCTGGGGCTACCGCCAGTTCTCGTTCCCATAATGAGACATCTATACTTCTCTTCTGAGAAACGATTAGTCAGCCCATGGGATTGTCATTTTATCATTAGACAACAACAACAACTACACTCCCACGTAACGGCCACTTTTGCATAAAGCCATGATGTTTCCTCGAAACTACTCGTCAACCACTTGAAAACATTGTTGTTGTTTTGAAAGTGTGCCATGCCCCGTCCACTTTTTTTGATTGGCATGCTTTTGATTGCTTTTGATTGGCTTGATTAACGATTGATTGGCTTGATTGATCAATTGGCATGCTTTTATTATTATACAGGATCAACAAAGCAACTTATTTGGGCTCCAGAGGATTATTTGGGTTTCGCGTATGTCGCCTTTCCTTCGTCGATCAGTGTTAGCATCTCCTTTTTATCGATCCAAAGGTTCACGTACGACGCTGGAACAGTAGATGCCGTTTTTTGAGTTTTTTTGTGGCAGAAAACTAGGTTTCACTGACAGCCAGCTCACATCAAAGGAGGGTGGGGGTCAGATGTGGGGACAAAGGCGTGCCGGCTCAACCTGCGAGCCGCGCTTCGGCGAGACGGCTCGTGAGATGCCTGATCCGTTTTGACTCCACCGTAGTACAAGTTTCACAACGAGAGAAATAGGAGGGAGAAAGAAAGAGAGAGACAGTAGGCACATGTGAGGCGAAGAAAATACAAGCGGGAGGGGCAAGATAAAAAAGAGAACGAGGAGGTAGCGAGAGACAGATACAGTAAGCAATGCCTGTATACCTTTGTAGAAATCAAATTTTTAAAAAGGGTGTCAATCGGACGAAGGCTCATTCCGATCCGGCATGCCTTTGACCCATCCCCCTCCTCAAATTACCCGCATTAACGGGTCACGCGAGCCGGCTTGTATTCAACCCGAACATATGGGTCGACTGCGAACCAGCTCTAGCTTATTTACATACTTTCGAAGCAAATTGCTTAATTCAACAACCTAGTTTCAAAAACAGTGGATGTGAAATTGATCATCGTTAAACTAGAATTATCGGTAGTTTACTGCATAGAAAGCAAGCTCATCAACGCTACACCAGGATGGAAACTATAGACGGCTAAGTAAAAACGGGAAATACAGGATGGTCCTATAGTTTTAAAGCGGTATTGTACCTCCTTTCTCGCCGCACTCTACCTGTTTAACACTTCTCGCACTCTACGCACCTGACTCTCGCTAATCTCTGTTGTTCTTTTAGCGCGGGAATTTTGAATAATCGTAGTGCCGTGAGAGGAAAAAAAGCAGGCTAGGGCACAAAATTTGGATTTTACATACAAAACGGAAACTTTGAGTTATTTTTTTGTCCGACGTGGCCATTAACTCTTATTTAGATGTTTTTTATTGTTTTAGTTTTTATTCAAACTATTAGTTGGCAAAAAAAAAAAACCCAAAACAAGGTACAATACCGCTTTAAAGGGACAGGCCCATCAAAGTAAACATATATTTACGATACGTCCATAGTGACTATCAAGCATTTTTATTACAATATATACAAACTAAATTTCACATTTATTTGCCATTGAAAACTTTTTTCCGATGCGCTCTGCTCAAATGTATATCGTAGAGCCGCAAATATCCTTGTCGTCAATGCAAATTTATCGTGAAATTATAATGCGATTAAAATTTACATATATAGCTTTGAAATCTGCATTTTTATGGTATACATTTGAGCAGAGCGCATTGGAAAAAAAGTTGTCTAGGGCGAATAATGGTGAAATTTAGTTTGTATATATTGTAATAAAAATGCTTGATAGTCATTATGAACGTATCGTAAATGTAGGTTTATTTTGATGGGCCTGTACCTTTAAACCCCGGAATTTCAACCGCCAAAACAATAATATTGACGCAATGAACACGCGATTCGTTTTATTCAACTCGTTATAATGTTTTGAAGCATAAAACAAATAATAATAAATAATAATAAAACATAATAAGAGTTTTCAAAATATCTCTCCTATTCCTTCACAGTCCTCCCGATGCTTCTTAAACGAGCCCTCCGTGGAACGCAGGTATTTGAGAAAAAAACGCAGGTACACTTCAGAACACAGCTTCGGACAGTACGGAGTGAGGTCAACTTTGCTTGAGACGAGGTGCAGGCCTTCCCCTCCAAGTGTGACAGTCGGAAGAATTCAGTTCGGACGAATACTGTTGATTTTCCACATGGCTGCAAATCCAGAAAACACGGGCACGAGAACGGCCCAACACGATCGTCGACTCATGAGATGATGCTGCGTCTTGTTTGATTGTCAACTGTATTCCATTGCAATAACTACGGCTCCGTGGACATAAGGAGATCATCGACACGCAGATAATTTTGGCTGTGCATTTCGACGCAGTTAGTCACAAATAGTCTCCAGATTGCGTTTCTTTAAAGGGAATATGTAAGCCCTTTTTGAAGTTAAACTGTATTAATAGAATGCGTGTTCCCCATTAAGGAAACAATAACAAAAGTTGTCTACAATTACCCACTTAAAAGAAAATGAATTACAAAGTTCGCCTTTTCCATAGTAAACGCGTAATTCGGACTTCGGACCCGTTGCATAAATTTGGTTCCAAATGAGCAAATTTCAATTCAAATCGACAAATAACACGATTCAAAATGCAGGGCATGCTAATCTTATTTACATATTCAGTCGCCTATTTAAATTAACGTCTGGTATGGAAACGCTAGTTTCGCGTTTTTTTGCTGCTGCCTTCATATTCGCTTTAATGTAAACAGCGAAAATGCGAAGTTTCCAATGACCATAACTTCCTTCACACTAAATCTACAACGACAGTATTTTTACGGATACGGAAATGTTCGCCATAAAAAGTTCTATAAGACCTTGTCAGTCGCTTTTTACAATGCTGTGTCTTATGACTTGCGGAGATGTGCAAACTTTTGCAAAAATCATGATTTAGCGTGAAAATTGGGCCCCACGAATCATCGCCAGACAGAATTTTGAACCTGGCAGTGATTATTATGGGTCTCTCAGTCACTAACTAATTAGTAATGCATGGATACTGTTTCTTTCTGTCAAACTATTGATTTTTTATACATGGGTTTGAAGTTTGAACTCTAAGAGAGACAGCCGTTTTTCTGTTTTAATACTAAGATTATTATAAAATCGTATTTTTTTCTAATTTTCATTATTCTAGGGTTTTTTGCCATGCTCGATTTCCTAGTATGATTTGTCTTTACCAAAATCGTCAACTAATAAGCACACTTAAAGCCTAATTCGGGGGTGGGTTTAAACTTATGAGACACACCTTATGTCACGCAAAATTGTTTGCCGGCTGTGGGGTTGAACCCCGGACCTCTCGCACAAAAGGAGAGAGCGCTACCACTCGACTACTGGTTCTCGTGCACGCGACTGTAAGACATACGAGACAATGTGTGATATTAATTATTATTCTTGTATTATCTTTAAATTTCACAATTAGTTTATTGTCACATATTGGCTTGCAGTCTCAGTGTTTACATCAACACACGAGTAACAACTGTCACTAGCTTTGTGTTGTGGTCATTCTTGTGTGTGCTATGGACAAAGCATGTGGCTAAGAAATGTGTATTGATTTATATAAAACACACATATTTTCAGTTAATAATAATATGAGGGATGGGCGACCCCTCGTATTATTACATGACCATTTTCCGCATTTCTACATTCTGTGCAGAAAGGCATATACTGGCGCAGATTATGTAAATCCCGAACGGCGCACAATACAGTATACCCATAAAAATGGCCGCAGATTAAAATATTTTTTCTTACATGATGGTTTTTGTTTATTTTTATTTTCACGTTCCTTAACCTTCAAAATGCAAGCTTTTTTTTGAGCCCAACATGTGAAACTGGCTTGACAGTCCCTGCAACGTTCCGGACTGACCTTCACTCTTTCGTCCATCATTCGTTTCGTCTTTTCGTTTCGTCTTCACGGTGTCGCTCTTCTGCGTTTTTCCCTTAATTTGTTTGAGCATAAAAAAAAGTTCCATGCATGCATGCAACAAAATACAACCGTTTACGCGCAACAATATTGGTCACCAATGACTTTGTTGGTAAAATTGAGGCATACTACCCCACTGTAGTTGAGTACCCCAAGTGGAAAAATGCTACCCCATAACAAAGGGGTAGTACTTTTCCAACAGCATAATACTACCCCATCTTGTAAAAGTAGTACCCCATAGGTAAAATACTACCCCAAAGATTGGGGTAGTATAATTACTGATTGGGGTAGTATAATGTTTAAATTGGGGTAGCAAAGGTTCAATGGGGGTAGCCATGTTAAACTGTCCGGTAATCTTTAACGAGGCTACCCCAAAAATAAAAATTACTACCCCACGTTCATAAAATAATACCCCATTTTCGAAAAAAAGCATCTACCAGCGGAAAATAACTACCCCATCTCGATTAATCTTCGAGATCTTGAGCGAAACTTCTTATTGTAGATGACTACCCCACTGTTGTAGATGGCTACCCCACCGTTGTAGATGACTACCCCACCGTTGTAGATGGCTACCCCATTATTGTAGATGACTACCCCATTTTGCAACGCTACCCCGGGATATTGGTGTTTATTTTACTTTACTACCCCACCGTTGTAGATGACTACCCCACCGTTGTATATGACTACCCCACCGTTGTAGATGACTACCCCACCGTTGTAGATGGTATCTTGGGGTACTATTTTTTTCTTACTGCGAAAATAATTGGGGTAGTATTTTACATGGGGTAGTATTTTTTTCCTGGGGTAGTATTTATTTTTTCTGGGGTAGTCATCTACAATTCTACCTGATTTTCATGCTTTCAAATTCAGCTATGGAAAATGAAAAATTAGGGCCAAGAATAGCATGTCAATTTACCGAAAACGAAATTTTTTGGGTGTTCTTTTACTTATGAAACGCACTGTACATCGAAAAAACACTTGATATAGTGGCTAAAACTACTAAGTGCAAAATCACCTTTTCTTTTTTTTTTACTACTTTCTTCGGCATTCTTGCAAGTTCTTTGTTAGTCCCAGAACTTTTTGAAGCTTTCTTGTCGTTCTAAAATGGAAAATGATCGGAATAAATATGCACAGCAGTGCACGCCAATATAAATTAAGGCGAAATGCCGGGCGGTTTTTGAAACGCATCGTGGAGCACGGAATTCTTATGTATTTATGTAAATTTGCCCGAATTTAGCTCAATTCTGTGTTCTAATCTTTTGACATCAAATTTGGAGGGTTATTTTCATGTCCTTTCAGTTTCTCATATTTTTCTTCGATTGTCTTCAGATGCGATTGTGTCCGATCGACGCAAGTATTGGGCATCGATTCTTGCACGTGAACCATTATCCGAACTTCCTCTTCATTGCCTTGAGGGAACTGCAGCGTGTTGGCGAGGTACTGACTGTGTTCTTGCAGGAGTTGCCGTGACGGCCTTGGTCACTGAAGCCTTGACTACACCGGGACTGGTCATTCGTGTTGAGTCGGTTACGAAGAAATTGACGAGTGTTATGAATTAGTCCACTCTCACTGAGACAGTCAGAAGAGCTGGAGATTGATCCCAGAAGTCTGGAGAGCGGGGACCTTGTCAGCAACAAGTAGAGTTGATCTTCTGTCCACCCCCAGAATTGCTGGGACACTCAGAAGTGCTGAGGGTAACTCCAGAAAGCTGGAATTCCGTGGTCGGCGACGGATGCCAATGAAGAACGAGGCGTACGGAGGTGGACGACAACGGTCCAGAAGTGAAGTGATGGACGACGGTTGTGCGAGTGTTGACGAGCCCGAGGCCGGGGGCTCTCAGAAGAACTGAGGTGATTTCAGAAGACTGTAGTCGATTCACTGCTGCTGCGGCTTGTGTTCTTCAATTGGAGAGGTGCACCATATGAAAATAGTGTGTGTGCTCCGATGTTCTGATGTGTACGATGCTCTGCGCCACGCGGGACTTTTTATATACAATATTTATTGAATGTAACGGCAATCTTTATATATGGTAATATATACCGTAAAATACTACTGATACGTTTCACACCCAAATATGTATATTTGCATTTGCCTCCGGAGATGGTGAAAGCCAATCCGGAGCATGGCATAAACTCGTTGACGCTCTGACCGACGAAACCACCATCCGAATTAGCATATTGCATAAATTTAGACGATGGTCTAGAGCTCGTAGCCATACCACCGTCGCGATTAGAATATTAGGTTAGCGGAAGATCAGAAACGTATCATAAATAGATACAAGTGTAGGGAACACTAATAGACACAAGTGTAGGGTGCATATATTTGGATGGCGGTTTTGAGCTTTGCCCGACGAGTTTTATGCAGAAGTGAAGACGGACAGAAGTCTGGTATGCCCAGATGACTTTGGCACGGCGAAGATGAACGGCTGCAGAGAGTGCAGCGGTGGATGAAGATGGCTTCCAGATGAACTGGACACTCCCGGATGACTTGGGATCAGGAGGCGATTAGCGGCTGCGATGAGTGCAGCTGTAGATGAAGACGGCCTCCAGATGAACTGGACCACACCAAGATGACTTGTTCTTTGGAGTAGAGTGGGGTCAAAACGGCTATTTTTGCAGCCGGCTACGCGTCGTGCGGTTTTCTAGCCGAGCCGCTTTTCTGTCAGGGCGTGGCTACAGCTACCAAAGAAGCATGCGCCTACGGCTATATCCATAGCCGTTTCTTGAACAGAGAGCGGCCGTGGCTGTAGGCCAATCCATTGGCAGCGTGAATAGTCGGCTATTCTAAGCAGCTAAATAATATGTTTTGAAAAAATATGAAAAACACCAATTATTTATCGCGAATTTCAAAATACGATGTCATTATGTGTTAGGTATAAGGATACCTAAGAATGTCTAATACTGAAACGTACTGTTACTACTCATGTATCATATTATCTTGTGTCTAGTTCAGTCGTTGGTTCAACATATTTACATAATATTAGCATATGGCGTATTTACATATTAGAACTGTACGGACACAACATTATGCAAAAAAATGACTCAAACAAGAAAATATACGCTAAAATATGAATCCAAATATGCGCAAACAGCTGCCTAATGACAAATAATGCAACTGTTTATAATTTGAACACAACTTAATCTCAAATAATGGCAAATTTTATAATAAAACACAATAAAAATTATTAAATAATGACATTTTCGGGCCCGATAAAAAAGTAGTTTTCGATCGATTTCCGATAGAAGATTGTTTCTACAGTAATATTACGGTGTTTTTCTGCTTTATAAGCAAAAGTGCTAATATCAGAAAAAACTCGGAAAATTCATTCATATGTATTCATTTAAAATAGCCGAATATTTATGTATCCTAATACTGTATTCGGCTTGTCGTCAAGTGCCATATTTGCTGCTGAGCAGATATGCGGCTCGGTGCGTAACCGCTGCAGTGGCTACCCGTGAATCCGGCTATGTCTGTATCCACTGCAATGAATAAGCGTAAAGACGGCTTTCCGTGTATTCACAGAGCGGTTAGCCCGGATCGGCTACTTCTGTAGCCGATTTGACACCACTCTATTTTGGAGACGATAAAGCCAGCTGCGGAGAACCTCAGATGACGGAGAGGTCCGATGGCACGGGGAACCAATCGAGCGCTCGTAACGGCGAATTACGAGATTATATATACTTTCTGCCTCTGTGTCTGAAGGGCGGATCCGAATAACAGGTTAGGGTTAAGCTCCGCCCATTATCATTATCAGCTGTGCAACCTTGAAGGATGGTTGTTGATTTGGATAATTTGAAATCTATTTGCATAACATAATCAGCTGTTTGTCTGGCGTGCGCGACACGAGAGAGTGTGTGTCGGGGAGAGACGATAGACCGCGCGACATGAGTCAGCACGGGAATTTACACCAGAATCGGGAAAAGAATAGAGTATATATATATTTGGAGATATTCTGCGTAAATCGTTAACATAGCAGAATATCTTCAACTTGTCTTTTTTTATCAATAAACATTTATATATAAAGTCAAATGCGCTTAGGGTGGGGGCGAAAACTCGGCGCATTTCACCATATATAAGGAAATGTTCCTGACCTTTTGCATCGCCGCCTCTTTTCTAAGACGGCTCACATATTGAGGAAATTCGTCCTGAAATCACACTTTGAGTCACAAAACACTACAACAAAGTATATGCCTTAAAGGGAGAGGCCCATGAGAAGAAAGTTGTTAATTTACTTACACAGGATGTTCGGAATTTTAGAAATATTTACGTGAAAACAGCATTTTTTTACACCTAAAACTCAGATAGTTATTCCCCGGCAAACAGTTCGGCCAGGTACCGTAGTCAGAATCAATTTTTGCGCTTTTAGGGCATTACAGTATTGGAAAACGCCATGTTAATATCATAAGAATGATGTTCATTCGTTTCAACATTAGTCTGAAGAGAAAGGACGAAAACATAAACCGTAAAAGCGTTCTCACTACGGTACTTGGACGTACAGTTTGCCGGGAAATAACTCTCTGAGTTTTAGGTGTAAAGAAATGCTGTTTTCACATAAATATTTCTAAAGTTCCGAACATCCTGTGTAAGTTAATTAAGGACAACTTTCTTCTCATGGGATCACGGAGAAAGCAATTAATTTTCTCCATATCATTACAATTTATTGAATATGGCAATTGGCCTGCATGGGCATTCCTTTCTGCAGTGTATTAGACGTCGAATTAGCGCGCTTGTCTTAATCTGTCTCGTGTCTTGCCTCGACACACGTCTCACGCTCAATATGCAATTGCCTAGTCCCAGCTCTACGTTCTCTATGGCATATTCGCGGCGGCTATTGGGCGACTATTTGCGGCTATTAGGTCCCAAGAGAAGTCTTCAGGCGCGACAACTACTAAAGTTTGGGACCAAAATAGTCATTGCGAAATTTTTCGTCGAAAAAATTTATTTAAACATTATTTCTGTGTTTTATTTGAATGTTTGACAATAATAGCTATCTATTTCTTTAAGTAGCACAAAAAAAAGAGTTAATTTTTATATTCTCTTTCATTATATAGATAAGCAAATACTGCAAGGGATGTCTTCTAAATAATACATGTTAGAAGGCAAATAATGCGACTTGAGCATTCGACAGACTTCCGAAAAACTTGTCGTAGTATGAAAATGCACGCGTCCGGCATATATTCCTACCCTAAACAATGGTCTGATGTGCTATGGATGGAGTCAATGGACTACTGCTTTTTTCTCAAATCATAGCGAAGGAAGATATGGCTTAAAAACGGTTGTAGAACGAATAGAATAGATGTCCCCATCTCCATAAAAAGGTATTGTGGCGAGTACTATTACCAAAAACAACTAACAACATCATCCGTTGTGGTCTAGTGGTTAGGATTTGTGGCTCTACCCACAAGGCCGGGGTTCGATTCCCCGCAACGGAATTCTTTTTTTGCTCCTTGTCTTACCGGGAGAATGTCTGTACAGCCTTAGTGTTAGCAATTTTTTGTTGGGTGTATTGTCCTCAAACGTTATCTAACGGAAATTGTGTTGATCCGAACTCTCAGTATATATTAGTAATTATTGAGGGTGCTTAGATTAAGTAACGAAAAATACAAAATTCTTATTACAATGAAAATTAAGCATAAACATATCTATTAATCATATTTTCTTTTCCCCTTGGGTAAAAGTCCCCGTTTCCCAAATGGAGCGTGAATTCGGGAAGGGATAATAACTTTTCCGGAAAGGAAAAAAAATATTTCCCGGGGAGGATTTCGGTTAGGAAATTGCTCCTGGGGAATTTATTTTCCCGGGGAATTTTTTCCGTAAGAATGGTGAATACGGCCTCAGGAGAAAACTGTCTCTCGGGAAATTTACCTAGAAAGCGAAAGAGAATGTCAAAAAATTTCTATTCGCCACTCACTTTCCTTCCCGAAAAATGCGTTCCAAAAGTTTTGTCTCTACAGAAATGTCTACCCTGGAGTGGTGAATACGGCCTCAGAAGTTTTAAATGAGCAGGATATCTTCTCTTCCAAAGAAACCGCAATTTTTTAGTTGATTTGAATTGCGTTATTTTATTCGAAATCAGTAATATAGTAAGTTTCTGTGTTGGTCTTCAGAGCGAATCGGTTTACTTTCGCCGATTCTGAATTTTAAAAATAATAATTGGCTCAGAATAAGAATAAGCGCCGCCACGCCTCTACTGTAATGAATTGTTCACTTTTGCCTTTAATAAAAAAAACATCCAAAAACTCCCACTTTAAATGGACAGGCCCATCAAAATAAACATATATTTACGATTCATGTTGTTTTTTATTAGCAGCGTTTATTACAATATATACACACTACTTTTTATCCACATCCATCACGGGGAACTTTTTTACGACGAGCCCAACTCATAAGGGTACCGTAGTTGCATCAATTTAGTCCTAATAATTATTTTACTTCCCGTATCTTATAACACACCTACAAAATTACGCACGAGACAGTATGCTCAATAAAGAGGTGCCAGAGAAAAAGACCGAGAGAGCAGACAACTAGAGCGGATAGACAACGAGAGGAAGGGCCGGGCAACGGTAATACATTTGCGGATGCGATGGTCGAAACAAGTTCTCCGGGGAGAATGTCGATAAAATTTGTTTTACATATATTGCAACAAACACTTTTAATAAAAATAAAAATTAAGACGAAATCGTAAATATAGATTTATTTTGATGGGCCTGTCCCTTTAAACTCTTTTTCACGATATAGAACTGTTATTGTGGAGTTATTGTGGTATCAATGACACACAATGAAATAGCCGATAAGTAATTTATAATTGCGCCCATTCTTTCTCCAAACTTTCTGAGCAGTTAAGTTGACTAATACTTGTTAGTTAAAATTTCAGACCTCCATAATATAAAAAAAGAACTCGCTAGCTCCGATTCATTCCACACAGAACTAAAAACGCTGTATCTGTCAGTTTATACAATAATAGTTTATACGAAGTTACCTATGAGCTATGAGCTATGAGCCAGTGAGATCCAAACGGTAATGATGGCTTACACTAAACTACTGTTTTTCAAACGTTATTGATTGAATTTTTGATGAAAACTGGTTTCTATTTGTTTACAGCGGATGTTTCAAATTCCGTTGGAAGAGTAGGAGTGCCACCAAGAGGGAAGCGAAATTGAGAGTTGTAGCTATTTTAGAATTTTAACATATAATTGGAGCATATAATTGAAATTGATAATACGGTTATTGAGCATGTACGAGTTGTACCAAGCTGCAATTTTTGGTTCTGTTTGGAATGAATCAGAGCTAGCGAGCGAAGCGAGTTCTTTTTATTGTCTGAAATTAAGATAATATTTTGTTCTCTTTTTGTCAAGTCGTAGGATCAGATGAATTCATCTCTTTTGTATATTTTCCAACAATGAACTTTGAAGAACCAAAAACACCCCTTTTTTACCGTTACGATAGTAACTCTTTTTACGATAGAGAATTGTTCGCTTTTTGCCGGATATTTGTCTAAATATCCGTTTAATAATGAGCTTACTTGGTTTAGTAATAATATGTTTCAGTTAGTTTAGTAATATGTTTAGTAATAAGCTCGTTTCACTCCTTCCAATTAAAAGCTTTTGCTTTGCAAAGCATGTCGGAAACTATTTGAGCGCTTCATTCTCGTGAGCCTCCTCATTTAATCAGCATAAAAACACTATAGATTAAAGGGAGAGGCCCACGAGCAAAAGGTGTTTCTTGTTTTACTTGAACAGAATGTCCGGAATTTCGGAAATATTTCTGTGAAAACCGCATTTCTTTACGCCTAGAACTCGCAGAGATATTTCACGGCAAACAGTTCGGCCAGTTACCGTAGTCAGAAAGGTTTAAATACGTTTTTACGGTTTATATCCAACCATTAGCATTCTTTCCCGACATAATGATTGTTAAACGAATGAAGAACATTCCTACCATTATAACAAAGCCTTTTCAATATTTTAATATCCTAAAAGCGCAAAAATTGATTCTGACTACGGTACCTGGCCGAACAGTTTGAGTTCTAGGCCTAAAGAAATTCGGTTTTTACAATAATATTTCTGAAATTTCGGACATTCTTTTCAAGTAAACTAAGGGAACGTTTTTTCTCGTGGGACTCTCCCTTTAAAGGGATGGGTTCACTACAAAATCACCTTGTTTTCATGCTTTAGTTCGAATTAATAGAATTACTCCCTAGGGAAGATATTAGGTAAAAAGGGTGAGTATTGATCGATCTTCCGATAACATAAGTAAACAAGATAAACTAGGGAAGCTAAGAGATATGGCTGAAACACACTGCTTTGAGCAAAATAAACTTTAGTTTTTATAGTTTACTTTACTTCAAACACAGAAAAAAAACAGTACTAAAGCATAAAAACAAGGTGATTTTGTAGTGAACCCATCCCTTTAATGTACAGCGCGTTGGGAAAATTTATTGTCTTGTCTAGTCTAATCCTTCTTGTCTTTCTACAGTCCCCAGCACGTAGGAGAAACATTTTAAAAATGAGCATACCTTTAAAAAGCGCCGGAGGGTGCTTCTATTTGTACCGAGACCTTCCCATAGTTCCGCGGTCAGAGCCACGTCTTCGAACTTGGTCCAATTCCTTTTTAACATCTCCTTAGTCCACAGTACCTTCTCTTTATCCGGAATTTTCTGCAATATAAACGATGACTACATGTGTCGCACCTTTTGGTCAACTTATTTGGGCCACACCGAAGTCAACTTATTTTTGGCGTCAGATTCTGAAACAGAAGCGTTATCATCAAATCTGTCTCTCTCTGATTCAAGCTTCGCTTCAGCATTGGGGCCGATTCTATGTATTTAATTCCCAAACATAATTCTTTTATTGAATATAAGTATATGCAGCTCACTGTTTGTGATATGTGTTCTTTTTACTTTGTGCTACATTCCTCTATTGTGTATTCCCAGAAACCGAAGTAACTTTAATACTTATTTTTTCTTCTGTATGGTATATTTTGTTTATTATTGAGGTTTTTTTATTTACGTCAGCTTCCGATTCTGGTGCAGACTGGGCGTAATCGCGGCGAAGTCTGGGCGCTGGCCTGGCGCAGACTGTGAGCGGAAATGGGTGTGCATGTGAGCGTGCCTGTGGCGCACCGCCTTTTGCGTCGCCGCGCACTTGCCACGTCTGCGCGGCGCGCCGTCAAAGTTTAGCGTTGAATCGACAATCAATCGCTTCCGCTTGCGTACTCTCCAATCCTTATTCCACGAATTCGCATAATGAGCCGCTTTGTCGCCGAAGAATCCAGGAAGTACAACTTAAAAGAAACACAACACACAAAATAATCGCACACAACTAATAGAACCGGGTGTAAAAGAAAAGACAACATTAATCAAAACACAAATCTCGAACTGGGCAGGATCTGGGAAAAGACTCTTTTTCTTTTTTCTTTTTTTTAAACAGGGCAGGATCTGGGAAACTTTTTTAACCATTTAAAATAGAAGCAGAAACCAGCAACCAGCAGAAAGAAACAATGAAAATGATGGGAATACACAGACAGCTGGACAAATCTGGAAAAGACCGAAGAAGTAAATGTGCTCAATCGTGGTCGAACTAAAAGAGGAAGCAAGCATTAAACACAAATATAGCACTCGTAAATTTGTCTATCCGATTAATTTAAATTGATAAAAAATCGAATTGAGTTGAAATCGAATGAAAGAAAATTCCACAATGTTTGGCTTTCAGAGACAACAAACAATTATCATTAACATATACAATCACTAAACAAATAAACGTAAACACCCTTCAAAACAAATGCTGAAAAAAGCCAACTTTAGGCGGCAGCGACTCCTCTTTCTCTGCGCTCGCACCGTCCTGTCCAACACAGGAAATGGGCAGATAATCATGTTTTTATGACGCGAATTAAAACCATATGGCTGCCTTATTTTATTTGCTTGTTTTTTTTTTCGTCAAATATACATATATGCATTAAAAAAAGTACGCAAAAAAAAAAAAAAAAAAGTGCAATAAAAATAATTAAAAACAAGAAAAGTGGAAAAATGGGGGTAAAAAAGACTCACCTCGCGGAGGCCGCCATGTCCTTTTGTTGGCTAAATCGAAAAATATGCATGTATGATTAACAAATAATGAAAATATTTTGGAACTACATGCGAATATTTTATATTACTTTTACTAAATTGTTAATCATGCCAGGTTTCAGAAACATCCTTATTAGTAGCCTCTAATCTCGCATTTAATATTTTACCAGCAATATTTTTTATTCGTATAGTTACCCCACCTGAGACCGATCCTGCTTTTCTTTCTTGGGCGGAGGTTGCTTCATGGGTGATCGACCGCCACCAAGACGCTCCTAAACATGCGTAGAAGCAAAGTTGGTGTTGCTCGTGTTCACAACACCCATTATTTAAGCTTTAAATTGTAAAAAAAAAATAAAAACAATTATTTAAGCTTTTTTTTAAATTGTAAAAAAAAATACCCAAGCAAAAACGCAAAAATAGCTTCCGCAGGGAGGAATACGAACACTTGACCTTCCCGTTACTTTTGATCTACGGTGAACTTTGCACGTCGACTTGTTTTTGACTGCTCGTCGACTTATTTTTGACGTCATAGATTCTGAATCAGAAGAGCGATCGATAATCTGTATCTGATGCATGCTTCGCTTCAGCATTGGAGTCGATTTGCATCGTTACTTTTGATCTACGGTGAACTTTGCACGTCGACTTGTTTTGACGTCATAGATTCTGAATCCGAAGCGCGATCGAGAATCTATCTCTGACGCACGCTTCGCTTCAGCATTGGAGTCGATTTGCATCGTTACTTTTGATCTACGGTGAACTTCGCACGTCGACTTGTTTTTCACGTCATAGATTCTGAATCAGAAGCGCGATCGAGAATCTGTCTCTGACGCACGCTTCGCTTCAGCATTGGAGTCGATTTGCATCGTTACTTTTGATCTACCGTTAACTTTGATCTACGGTGAACTTTGCACTTCGACTTGTTTTTGACGTCATAGATTCTGAATCAGAAGCGCGATCGACAATCCGTCTGTGATGCATGCTTCTCTTCAGTATGGGAATCGATTTGCATCGTTGCTTTTGATCTACGGTGAACGTTGCAGGTCGACTTATTTTTGACGTCATAGACTCTGAAGCAGAAGCGTGATCGAGAATCTGTCTCTCACATGCTTCGCTTCAGCATTGGAGTCAATTTGCATCGTTACTTTTGGTCTCCAGTGAATGTTGCACGTCGACTTATTTTTGACGTCATAGATTCTGAATCAGAAGAGCGATCGATAATCTGTATCTGATGCATGCTTCGCTTCAGCATTGGAGTCGATTTGCATCATTACTTTTGATCTACGGTGAACTTTGCACGTCGACTTGTTTTTGACGTCATAGATTCTGAATCAGAAGCGCGATCGAGAATCCATCTCTGACGCACGCTTCGCTTCAGCATTGGAGTCGATTTGCATCGTTACTTTTGATCTACGGTGAACTTTGCACGTTGACCTGTTTTTGACGTCATAGATTCTGAATCCGGAGCGTGTTCGAGAATCTGTCTCTGATGCATGCTTAGCTTCAGCATTGGAGTAGATTTGCATCGTTACCTTTAGATCTACGGTGAACTTTACAAGTCGACTTGTTTTTGACGTCGTAGATTCTGAATCAGAAGCGCCATCGACAATCCGTCTGTGATGCGTGCTTCTCTTCGGTATGGGAATCGATTTGCATCGTTACTTTTGGTCTACGGTGAACGTTGCAGGTCGACTTATTTTTGACGTCATAGATTCTGAAGCAGAAGCGAAGCGTGATCGAGAATCTGTCTCTCATGCATGCTTCGCTTCAGCATTGGAGTCGATTTGCATCGTTACTTTTGGTCTACAGTGAATGTTGCTCGTCGACTTATTTTTGACGTCATAGATTCTGAATCAGAAGAGCGATCGATAATCTGTATCTGATGCATGCTTCGCTTCAGCATTGGAGTCGATTTGCATCGTTACTTTTGATCTACGGTGAACTTTGCACGTCGACTTGTTTTGACGTCATAGATTCTGAATCAGAAGCGCGATCGAGAATCTATCTCTGATGCACGCTTCGCTTCAGCATTGGAGTCGATTTGCATCGTTACTTTTGATCTACGGTGAACTTTGCACGTCGACTTGTTTTGACGTCATAGATTCTGAATCAGAAGCGCGATCGAGAATCTGTCTCTGATGCACGCTTCGCTTCAGCATTGGAGTCGATTTGCATCGTTACTTTTGATCTACCGTTAACTTTGATCTACGGTGAACTTTGCACGTCGACTTGTTTTTGACGTCATAGATTCTGAATCAGAAGCGCGATCGACAATCCGTCTATGATGCATGCTTCGCTTCAGTATTGGAGTCGATTTGCACCGTTACCTTTGATCTGCGGTAAACTTTGCACTTCGACTTGTTTTTGACGTCATAGATTCTGAATCAGAAGCGCGATCGACAATCCGTCTGTGATGCATGCTTCTCTTCAGTATGGGAATCGAATTGCATCGTTGCTTTTGATCTACGGTGAACGTTGCAGGTCGACTTATTTTTGACGTCATAGACTCTGAAGCAGAAGCGTGATCGAGAATCTGTCTCTCACATGCTTCGCTTCAGCATTGGAGTCAATTTGCATCGTTACTTTTGGTCTCCAGTGAATGTTGCACGTCGACTTATTTTTGACGTCATAGATTCTGAATCAGAAGAGCGATCGATAATCTGTATCTGATGCATGCTTCGCTTCAGCATTGGAGTCGATTTGCATCATTACTTTTGATCTACGGTGAACTTTGCACGTCGACTTGTTTTTGACGTCATAGATTCTGAATCAGAAGCGCGATCGAGAATCCATCTCTGACGCACGCTTCGCTTCAGCATTGGAGTCGATTTGCATCGTTACTTTTGATCTACGGTGAACTTTGCACGTTGACCTGTTTTTGACGTCATAGATTCTGAATCCGGAGCGTGTTCGAGAATCTGTCTCTGATACATGCTTGGCTTCAGCATTGGAGTAGATTTGCATCGTTACCTTTAGATCTACGGTGAACTTTACTAGTCGACTTGTTTTTGACGTCGTAGATTCTGAATCAGAAGCGCGATCGACAATCCGTCTGTGATGCGTGCTTCTCTTCGGTATGGGAATCGATTTGCATCGTTACTTTTGGTCTACGGTGAACGTTGCAGGTCGACTTATTTTTGACGTCATAGATTCTGAAGCAGAAGCGTGATCGCGAATCTGTCTCTGATGCACGCTTCGCTTCAGCATTGGAGTCGATTTGCATCGTTACTTTTGATCTACGGTGAACTTTGCACGTCGACTTGTTTTTGACGTAATAGATTCTGAATCAGAAGCGCACCCGACAATCTGTCTCTAATACATTCTATGGTGAACTTTACAATTCGACTTGTTTTTGACGTCGTAGATTCTGAATCAGAAGCGCGATCGACAATCCGTCTGTGATGCATGCTTCTCTTCGGTATGGGAATCGATTGGCATCGTTACTTTTGGTCTACGGTGAACGTTGCAGGTCGACTTATTTTTGACGTCATAGCTTCTGAAGCAGAAGCGTGATCGAGAATATGTCTCTCATGCATGCTTCGCTTCAGCATTGGAGTCGATTTGCATCGTTACTTTTGTTCTACAGTGAATGTTGCACGTCTACTTATTTTTGACGTCATAGATTCTGAATCACAAGAGCGATCGATAATCTGTATCTGATGCATGGTTCGCTTCAGCATTGGAGTCGATTTGCATCGTTACTTTTGATCTAGGGTGAACTTTGCACGTCGACTTGTTTTTGACGTCATAGATTCTGAATCAGAAGCGCGATCGACAATCCGTCTGTGATGCATGCTTCTCTTCAGTATGGGAATCGATTTGCATCGTTACTTTTGTACTACAGTGAATGTTGCACTTCGACTTATTTTTGACGTCATAGACTCTGAAGCAGAAGCGTGATCGAGAATCTGTCTCTCACATGCTTCGCTTCAGCATTGGAGTCAATTTGCATCGTTACTTTTGGTCTCCAGTGAATGTTGCACGTCGACTTATTTTTGACGTCATAGATTCTGAATCAGAAGAGCGATCGATAATCTGTATCTGATGCATGCTTCGCTTCAGCATTGGAGTCGATTTGCATCATTACTTTTGATCTACGGTGAACTTTGCACGTCGACTTGTTTTTGACGTCATAGATTCTGAATCAGAAGCGCGATCGAGAATCCATCTCTGACGCACGCTTCGCTTCAGCATTGGAGTCGATTTGCATCGTTACTTTTGATCTACGGTGAACTTTGCACGTTGACCTGTTTTTGACGTCATAGATTCTGAATCCGGAGCGTGTTCGAGAATCTGTCTCTGATGCATGCTTAGCTTCAGCATTGGAGTAGATAGATTGCATCGTTACCTTTAGATCTACGGTGAACTTTATAAGTCGACTTGTTTTTGACGTCGTAGATTCTGAATCAGAAGCGCGATCGACAATCCGTCTGTGATGCGTGCTTCTCTTCGGTATGGGAATCGATTTGCATCGTTACTTTTGGTCTACGGTGAACGTTGCAGGTCGACTTATTTTTGACGTCATAGATTCTGAAGCAGAAGCGTGATCGAGAATCTGTCTCTCATGCATGCTTCGCTTCAGCATTGGAGTCGATTTGCATCGTTTTTTGGTCTACAGTGAATGTTGCTCGTCGACTTATTTTTGACGTCATAGATTCTGAATCAGAAGAGCGATCGATAATCTGTATCTGATGCATGCTTCGCTTCAGCATTGGAGTCGATTTGCATCGTTACTTTTGTTCTACATTGAATGTTGCACGTCTACTTATTTTTGACGTCATAGATTCTGAATCACAAGAGCGATCGATAATCTGTATCTGATGCATGGTTCGCTTCAGCATTGGAGTCGATTTGCATCGTTACTTTTGATCTAGGGTGAACTTTGCACGTCGATTTGTTTTTGACGTCATAGATTCTGAATCAGAAGCGCGATCGACAATCCGTCTGTGATGCATGCTTCTCTTCAGTATGGGAATCGATTTGCATCGTTACTTTTGTACTACAGTGAATGTTGCACTTCGACTTATTTTTGACGTCATAGACTCTGAAGCAGAAGCGTGATCGAGAATCTGTCTCTCACATGCTTCGCTTCAGCATTGGAGTCAATTTGCATCGTTACTTTTGGTCTCCAGTGAATGTTGCACGTCGACTTATTTTTGACGTCATAGATTCTGAATCAGAAGAGCGATCGATAATCTGTATCTGATGCATGCTTCGCTTCAGCATTGGAGTCGATTTGCATCATTACTTTTGATCTACGGTGAACTTTGCACGTCGACTTGTTTTTGACGTCATAGATTCTGAATCAGAAGCGCGATCGAGAATCCATCTCTGACGCACGCTTCGCTTCAGCATTGGAGTCGATTTGCATCGTTACTTTTGATCTACGGTGAACTTTGCACGTTGACCTGTTTTTGACGTCATAGATTCTGAATCCGGAGCGTGTTCGAGAATCTGTCTCTGATGCATGCTTAGCTTCAGCATTGGAGTAGATTTGCATCGTTACCTTTAGATCTACGGTGAACTTTACAAGTCGACTTGTTTTTGACGTCGTAGATTCTGAATCAGAAGCGCGATCGACAATCCGTCTGTGATGCATGCTTCTCTTCGGTATGGGAATCGATTTGCATCGTTACTTTTGGTCTACGGTGAACGTTGCAGGTCGACTTATTTTTGACGTCATAGATTCTGAAGCAGAAGCGTGATCGAGAATCTGTCTCTCATGCATG
>JAANDG010000471.1:0-116031 GCA_036852015.1 Pelodera strongyloides
TCAAATCTTGGAAACATGGACGGCTGTTTTGCTGCAGAAGGAAGTTGTTTTGAACGAAAAAGGACAACAGTATGGAATTCATTTCACATCGCAGCCGAATGTTTATACGAAAGAGTTGAAGAAATCAAGGAAGTTTCAATTTGGAATGAACGAGTTTGGATCCACAGAACCAAAACCATAGAAATGATTTCATCAGAAGGACTGACAGAGGAAGAAACGAAATGTCTTGGTGGAAAGGTAACGAAACTTAACAATGGAATGTTCATGGAAGTTGATGAAAATATCCGCTCTACAAAAACAAAACGATATTTCGACTTTGGAACACCACCCAAGGACAAAGGAAACACAGTAATGGTGATTCGACCAAATCCAATTAAGAATTTAAACGACACGATACAGACGAATGCAGAATTAATCGACGAATTATTGGGCAGAACGGATATATTTCAAAAAGAACTCTGGAATTTTACTACCCAAATGAACAAATTCTATGCTGCGTACGACAATGCATCTACAGGTTGGGCGAAATCATTGGAAAAACTGGACAAACGAATAAATGCTCAACAGAACACGACGGAATTGAAGAAACAACTGGATCAGGAAATTCGGAAACTGAAGGAAGAAAATAACGGCGAGAAAGCAAAAATCGACCATTCGATACTCTCTATTAAAGATAATCTGCTTCGATTGGAACAAAAGCTACAATTAACTGCAAAAACAAGCAATTCGACGAATAACTCAGTTAACGAAGGAAATAAGGAACTATTCAATATGATAGAAGACATAAAAGGAAAGATCGTGAAAATGCTGCAGGATATTTTGATTGTCAAGAACGAAACGACTATAGCAAAACAGGAGGACGGCAAACTTAAATGGCACTTGAAAACACTACGGATGAATATTTCGGAGGAGATCGAAGGAATACAAGCCAGAATAGATGTTTTACAACATACAATTAACCAGAAAAAGGATCTTTCTGCGGACAACGGAATAATTTTTTCTCAGCAAATCCAAATGTTTACAATTTGTATGGAACAACGCGAAACAATACAAACTGCATTGGATAAGATTCGATATGACCCTACAATTGGAATGCGAGAATTAATGAAACGGCAGGATATAACCTCGTCTTGTAAAGGTGGTGGACCCTCCAAATAAATCCCTCAAACACGTCACCCAATATATTACTTTTATCTTAGGAAATCCACATAACTCGAGTGGAATATCATCACTTTTCATCCCAGAGATCACAATTTATGTAAACATAACCAGACAGTAATTATAAAACATTACAGTTCGCCCTCCCGAAGCGTGGGCACTCAACGCGACTACTTAAACCGAGGAGAAGTCCCATTCGAAGGAGGAGAGTGCACGCTCCAGACTACGACCAATTCACGACCATATATTACCATAATCCTTTTGAACATTTGAATACCGTATCCTATAAACCATGATTTCATTCTTCTGTGTTTCACTACATGTTCTGTATTCATCATGCAAAGGTCCTATGAGAGGGGGATAAAGTTGGCTGGGCCAACTTTTCTGGTAGCGACCGAGTGGTTTCGTTCTTATCCACCTAAATATAGCTTCCCTCGTTTCCTTTCTTAGCGCACTTTGAGATTCTCGTTTAAGGCGCACAATTTTTTTTTTTTCCTTCTATCCAAGTACTGCAGCTATGCTCAGTGTAGAGAGCTCTCCCAGAATTGAATTCTGAAACCCCCAAATGAAAAAAACGTGTACACGTCGGTAGGATTCCGAAAAGAAAAGGAACCTCCGTTCGTACTAGCAACTCGAAGCTAGGCGAGTGAGCATACCCGGAAAAGGGTTGCGAAAGCCCGCTATGAATAAATACCCATGGAAGGGCCATTAGGGCGAATAAGTGAACTCCCATGGAGAGCGATGAACGAGCCGCTAGGTTATTGAGATTTTTGGCACAACTAAAAAAGACCCCCGGGCACAGCGCGAATGTCGATTGGATCCCACAAGCGAGGTGGAAGGCGCTAAAGAGCATGGAGGAACGAACAAATGGTAGTCGACAAATTTTTTTTTTTTTTTTTCATTTTAAAGTTAGAACCCCATTTAGTAAAACACTAAAATTCAAATTATCCCGTCAATTCCTTCTCCATAACCTCTTGGCAGCATAGTGTAATATGAGTCACACAGTGATGTAATCCGTTGTCACATCACCCGGCTACAGTAAGCCGGCCCGGGAGCCCACCCCCCTTCCCCATTAGCACTCATAACAAATTTGAATTAGAATATTGGCAAAAGGCAAAGAGCCAATGACGCAGGGAAACGAAATCCCCGCCCCTTTGAGCGCGCAATCATCTCTGCCATTCGACTTTGTCAATACAACGCTTTACCTACATAGTCTTCCCCACTTTTACATAATTCTACTTTTATTATACTTTTTATTATTCAACGTTCTTCCGTTAGTTTTTCCTTATGGATACGATACACAGCTTTTGCAGGGACTTCCTCATTTTGAAATTAATATTACAATTCCAGATGTCGGGTCCTAGTATGAGAACCCGTTCCAAAATATGAACGATGAGACAATCCTATCTATTGTCTCTGAAGAGCATCCTGTCGACCAACACGCGTTGGGAAGGGACGTTCATAGCCTTAGGGGAAGGCAACGGCGGCTGTGCGTCTCTGTATACAGACAGCGCAGAGTCGTTGCACAACCTAAGCCAAGAATCGATCGATCATACTCGAAACGGTGAGGCAATTGATAGGATTTCATCCGAACCCCCCTCTATAATGACGCGGCAACCGAAACACTAGTTCCTAAGCACGGAAATTACTCGGGAACCGAGTCCACAGCTTTTCCCTGGTTGCGCGCATTCGAGACTTGCTTCGTATCAGATCCACCAAGGATCTGACTTCGGAATAAAAGTCCAACATTCTGATCAGCCAGCTCGAGGGTTGGCGCGCGAAAAGGTTGAGGAGCTATCTAAAAACGACAGAAAAGATACGCTACCCTTCGTACACATTTGAAGGATAGTTTTCGAAAACACGCACACAAGTTTCTGGCGCGCCAAAATTGCAGAACTGCCGCCAGAAATTGCCGAACGGCGTCAGTTTTTGCAAACCGCCTGATTGGCATAGGTAAGTCGTTAGTGGTCAGGGTGAAGCGCGATTCGCGAACGACTGCTAGAGGAATTCTTGCGAACTCAGAAAAGAGTACATTTTGTGCGTTTAGATAACCCCCCAGACGTTTGAAAAAGCCTTGACAAGGCACAGCAGGTCGAAATACTGCTTGCCGAGGCAACAACGATTCTCTTCTGAATATCGGCGAATCGGTACTCATAGTCCATTCCATGAAACCCCCCCGCCATATCCCAACGGGACTTCCAGAATAACGATTTCAGAGAACGCTCACCAACCGCTATAAAAACCGAAACGGTATTTCAACGACCAACATAGAAAACAGCAACGCGGTATTCTAATTTCACCCAGCCAAGAGGCGGTAATCCTAATTTCGCCAACCAAGAGGTTTCCAGAACAGTTCGGTAGTAATTCAGGCAACTTTCAGAATCGTCGCACCATTCGGTGCTATAATTGCCAGAGATCGCCACATGGCCAGAGATTGCAGATCGGCACCAAAAGGGCGCCGACACACTACAATAACACCGTGGAATGGAATATCAGGACGAGAGCATTTCGAAACAGGTGAGAGTTTTTAAGCTGAATTAGAAAATTCACAGCAACGAATTCAAGCACTGACGGAGAAATGAGCATTTGATCAGAGACATGAACATAGCGGCTCGAATTATGGATACGTTATTCAATACTAGTTTCCTTGGAGTATGCTGCTGATCTCCCGTCAGTGGACGCAAGTAAGTCTTTCCGGCATATGCATGCCAAGGCCCGCACACACATTAACTTTCCCGGCCGTATCCCGTGCCCAGTGGTTTTCAGACCACCAACCAGGTCCACACACCGAGTTCGATTGAAGGCAAATGCAAAGAGATATTCATCCCAAGGTTCGGCACGCAAAATTATTGCCGCGACAACCAATTATTCAGTTAATTTCGTTTGCGCGCGCACGCTTACGCGCACAACCAAGTCCATGCCGGTTTCAAAAGAACAGTGTAAAGTGATGAGCAATACTCATAAGTGTACTTATGGGGCACTTGTACCCACTGGCCATACTTACCAGACAGGTAACACAGTCGAGATAAATTGCCCATATGCGCCATTTGGATGCCGTACATACCATCACGTAACAGTATATAACTGTGTCCTTTTAGCAGTGGAGGCGTCTGGTTACCACGGGACGAACCAGTCGAGGACGACCATCGGCAACACCGCCCATGGCGCATACCGGGACGCTGCATGCTCGTTGGCAGACGGAACCATGCTAGGGTGGACACCGCAGGAAGAGGAACCATGCGACTACGTCTCCATCGGGAGGTTCGCCGGACGGAAACAGGGTAATACTTTTTATTAGTAACACTAAGGAACTAGCACTGTCGTTGAATTATGCCGCACCGACCACATTGGATTGCGGAAAGCACTTAAGAAAAGACCAGGGCTTTGCCATTCATTTTCTTTACCATGCTAAAATTAAAGAAACCAAAAGGCGCAAAGGAGCCAAGGTCGATCGTCCAACCAATTAGCCGCGCAGCTACTAAGCAACAAAGGTCAATTTCTCAAGGTCACATAACAAAGAAATAACCGGCAATGACGCGCGCATCCTTTGCGTGAGTCAACATTAAAAACCTCCTAAAGTAGCAAAGCGTTTTAGCAACGCGCAAGGTGGTTGGCACGGGCAGTAATAAAATCGCCGTCAACTGCGTAGAGCTACCCGACGGTAAGTTGCGCCCTTCAGGAACCTGTTTAGTTACCCTCAGTCGAAATAATCACCCCACGGGAAACGTACACTGTTTCTTCTTCCGAGAAACTAGACTGCTCAGTTGTTGACCTATATTCTCACAAATAACAAATAACGAAAGTACACCGCTAATTTTTGAGCCCATAACCGGAACCTTAGAATTCTTGAGACTACCCATAGAAGTAAGGAACTTTACGGAAGTGCACCCAATCTCCACGGCAATGCCGGTCACTATATTTCACAACCTGGCTCTCAATAATTGGACAGAAATTAACACTCCCTTTCAGGAATTTATCCCATGGGAATCAGAAGAGGCTGAATCCCATATTCTGCTGAGGGCCGCGGGTTCCTGACGCCACCGAGGAGGAAGGCTGGTCTGGAGCAATTTTATAATCTTATCTATAAGATTGTTGTTTGCTGGATTATCATTTCATGTGGAGTGGTAACACTCCACGTCCTGTTTTTTATTGCTCGTTTTTATTGTTCACCTCTCATGCCTAGCTTGCCATTCATCTCTCATATTCCTCAGCGCGCTCACCAGTCTCAGCCTCCTGTTCATCTCGAAGTAGACCGTCTATTCAGAAGATAATACATTCCATGTAAGCTCCCCGAACAACCCTTAGGCCAGCACAATTTCGCCGCCGATTTTCTGAAGAAATTCGTAAAGAACTAGAAAACACAGTATTAGTTCTTTCACTTGACAGCTTTAAACCCAGTATTCATAGCCCAAATTCCGTAAAAATCACGAATTCGCGTCCTAGCCTTAGTCGACACAGGCGCCGCGATTACGTAGCATCTAAAGCATTTGCCCTTTGCTTGGTATTTTCTCCTTAGAGCAAGGAATTCCCACCGCAGTAGGTATGGGGGGAACCGGTAGTCTTAGCAGGGCAGCTCCCGTGGATGTATGCATAGGCTCTAATAAACTACGACATGTAGTGCATTTTAACCGAGTTAGCATGCGCACCTCGGCGTGTGGATCTTTATGAAATCATCCTCGGCAATGATCTTCTCTCAAAGCTCCCCCCTTGGCATATTAACTATAATTCCGGGCACATTGCTATCGCGAATGACAAGATTCCGATGGGAAATTCAGTATCACTAGCAGCGCTCACATGCGACGAAGGTCCAAACTCTTTCCCGTAGGATTATCACAACTACGGTACTTTTACCATCTTGCGAAACATTAATCCCTTGCTCGGTCCCCAAAGAGGCAGCAAACAAAAGATCTTTGATTGAGCAGATAAAGGAAAGCTGCCGGACGATATTTGGATAGCACCATCTTATTCGGGTGAACATCCCCATATTTTAGTCACCAATCCAACAAAATCCAAAATCACACTTTTCGCAGGGACCCTCGGTAGCCCGAGTTTCCCCTTTTGACACGCAGACACCTTCGAACAACACCGACATGGCATCTGCGCCGACTAATGTAGTATCTCCCCGCTATGCGCACTCAACACAAAACCTCTGGAATGTGATTCCGAAACCCCCAAATACAAGGTAGACCCTCACGAGCAGAAGTTCGTGATGATCAAAAGCGTATTCTAGAAGAAGTCTTTAAGAAATACTCAGATTGTATATCTTTTGACAACTATGACCTAGGATCGTACGATGAAACACTCATCGACATAAACACGACCACAGAAATCCCTCCGCGCAAATTTAGAAGCTCTAGAACACCACGAAAGTTTCAGCGCGAAATTGAAGAGCATATTAATAGCTTCTAAAAGCAGGAAGAATTCGAGAGAGTGATACTCCATGGATCCATCCAACAGTAGTGGTCCCAAAAAAGGACGGCTCATTAAGAATCTGTCTTGACCTTAGATCTACCAACTTAGAAACCATTCCGATCATTTTCCTCTGCCCCATATGACGATCTTTTTGCGCGCATCGCGGAAGCAAGTTTTTCACGAGTATTGATTGTACTACGGTTATTTGCAATTGAATTTCTGACGGTGCAAGTAGAAAATGCGGCTGGATACACATCAGGGCGTTTATGAATTTTGCTATCTACCATTTGGCTTAAAAAATGCAGGCGCATACTTTTGCAGAGCCATGTCTAAAATTTTAGCAGGTCTCCAAGAAGATTGCCTCTTTTTACTTAGACGATATCTGCATTTTTTCGAAAACATTCGAAGAGCACGTGCAAGGGCATATGCCCTGTCTTTGAGCGTTTTCGTCTCTTCAAAATGAAGGCGTCTGGCAAGAAACTAACTGAGATAGCGCAGACGAAGATAGTGTTTCTCGGGCACGAGATTAGCGGAGACGCGTACTGGCCAGCCGACCAACAACATTGCGGCTATCAAAAACATGCCGCCGCCAGAGACAAAGAAACAAGTCAAGTCTTTCATAGGAATAGCAAACTTCTTTTAGAAAATTTGTACCGGGCTTTGCAAAAACAGCATCCCCACTCCACCATTTAACCAAAGAAACCGCTAACTTTGTCTGGACCGCCGAACACGAACAATCCTTTCGGCAACTAAAACAAATCCTTACTGCCAAACCATGTCTCTCTTTCCCGCGCGATGACGAATTCATCCTATACACAGACGGCAGCCAGACAGCGGTAGGGGCCGCTCTAATGCAAAAATGTAAGGACAGCGATAACCTCTCGGCAGTGGGATATTTTAGCAAGGGACTATCAGACTCCCAGAAAAAGTGGAGCCCGACTCATATTGAGTTATTCGCGATCATTGGAGCACTACGTTTTTTCAAACATATAATTTACGGCAATCATACTAAAATCCGCAGCGACCATAAACCGTTAATATTTTTATTAAAACATAATAAAACGCATGACAATCTTGTTAGATGGGTGGTAGAACTGCAAAGTTATATTGCACAATAGAATATGTCAAAGGAGCTCTAACTTGGTAGCTGATTGTTTATCTAGAGCCAAACCCAAGTAAGATTCAACGACAATACACCAGAAGCCGAGGACATTATAGATTTCCCAGTTTTGTTTACCGTATGCCCCGGACATATTAGTTCTCGGGCCAATAAAGCAAATCAGACCATATGACGCATTAACGGAACAACTTTCAGATGAATTCTGCAAGAACAGGATCGAGTTCTTGAACTCATCGGGAGAGAAAACAGGTAACTTATCAGAAAACGAAAGGAAATACTCATTTCCGAACCCCCCAAGTTATAAATAGCCAAGAACGGTTGTCTGTACAAGACAATGACGGACAAGTTAGGGCGTACACGACAAACTCCTCGTCGTCCCGAAAACGTTAACACAAGCGGTCTTCCTAGCATTCCACGAAAGTCCGTCAGCAGGGGGTCACTTTAACTGGCGCAAGACTTTGCATAAAATTCAGCGGAAGTATTTCTGGCCTGATATGATTAACGACATTAGGCAACTAACTAACCAATGCGACCCTTGTCAACGCAAAACCGCGCGAACTTTAAACAAAGAATACTAATCCCAGTTAGTTCAGCCTTTATTTTTGACAAAGTATTCATGGACATTACGGGGCCATTCCGCGAATCCTCATTGGGCAACAAATACGTATTGGCACTTATTGACAACTTTTCTAAATACGCAATCGCCGTACCACTGAGAAATTGTCAGGCGATTACGGTAGCCCACGCAATCTGAAACGAAGTTATCCTGCGATTCGGAGTAATGCGAGAACTGATTTCAGATAATGCTGCATATTTTAAAGGAGAATTAATGACGGAATTAGGCAAACTATTACGTATTTCCAGATACTACACAACACCCTATCACCACGAGGGAAACGGAGCAATCGAGAGGATTTTCAGAACTTTCCACGGCATGGTGCGGACATATATCACGAAAACCAAATGGACTGGGACAGGTTCACCCGCTCTTGCGAGTTTTGTTACAAACACTTCTACCCACACTAGTAACGGGTGAGACTCCATTTTTTCTGGTTTTCGGTAGGGACCCCGCCTTCAACATTGACTTAGTAATCAAACAAGCAATATCTTTGAGGACACCAGCCAGCACGGACGTTGCCGAGTACAGGGATTGTTTAATATCAGCACTCCATTCCGCTTGGAATGTTGCCCAGTTAACTAATAATAATGCGCGTGAACTTTATGCAAATTCACACTCAAAAAACCAATAGCCACCTGACGCCTCTACAAATTTCTGTTGGAAGTATTGTCACCCTTCAGAATAACACAGCAACTCCACATCTGTCACGTAAGCTAACAATGCCTTGGAAAGGATCTTTCCGCATCATACAAATTAACCATCCCCATGTGACGATAGTCAGCCGCACGGCACCGCATTCAGTACCTAGGGTAGTACATCTGAATCAAGTAAAACTATATAACGAACTTTCAGGTCCCGCAGCCACATCCCATGGATACCGGTTGAAGAAAACACCGCCCTTGAGGAAGCAGAGGCTCAGATTACCATGCTACCCGGCTACGGTATCGTGGACCCTCAGCCCGCTCTCCCAGCCAACGACACTCAGGCTGCCCCTACTCCGCAGCCCTCAAGATATCAGCTGCGTAGCAGGGGACCCCTGACACCATGATTCACCTTTCCTGTACTTAACAATTGTTTCCCCACCTTTGTTAACCGCCTTCGTTCTTCCTTCCTTTCATTTTCCTTTCCTCCCTATCTCGATTCCGACTGACTGATTTCCCCGATTCATTTTTTTTTTTGACCGCGACGAGGACATGATCAACTCCTCCGCCGGATGGCCGGAAGTTGGTAACGTTTTCATCGAACACGGGTACAACACAACAATTCAGCGTTTCTGCCCATAAGTGTACCCAGGTAAAACACATATGTAAATATAGTATTTTAATAGCCATTTAGATTTTTTTTCTTTCTTTTGTCATTTAATCAATACCAGGACATTAACCCGTTCAGAATAGTCAATCTCCCCGCACAAACAGATATGTAAGTCATCTTTATTATTACTTTTCTGTTTTTATTTATTTATTTTTATTTACTTCTTTTCTTTCATTTTAGTTAGGCAATTAACTTTAGTTCACTAAACAGCCAAAAACCCCTGAATATCAGCACCAACAACGAGTACCCTCTCTTCTTTCGCCCAAACGTGTTTCCTTCTTCTTTCGGTTATACAAAATTGCAATAAAATTCCAAAATGACCATATCCACATTAATGGGCATTCGTAGTTCGGTATACTTACAAATCTTTGAATTTAGATTCATCAACAACACCGGGTCAAACCAAAAATCTACCCGACCGCACCCATCTCGCTTCTCCGTCACGCACCACTTGTTTCTCACGCCCTCTGACATACAACACCATTCACAAGGATATTATCGACCACACACGGCTAAGTTTTACATTTTTTTACGTTCTCATCAACTTCACTAACTTCTTAAAAGCATCTTTCAAACCCATAGGAAACGACACAAAAAACGAGGATTCTATCCCGACCCCCCATGCAAGCTTTAATACGCACGTTACGCAACAAGCACAAACCACTAGTTTTCCAAACTAAAACCTAAACAATGATCCCACACCATTTTGTTTAACGACATATTAAAAACACACCCCATGAAAACTTTATCTCTAACCGTGATAACAAACCACTAAGTCCGAGGACGGACTTTTCGGGGCGATGTAGGTGTAAAGGTGGTGGACCCTCCAAATAAATCCCTCAAACACGTCACCCAATATATTACTTTTATCTTAGGAAATCCACATAACTCGAGTGGAATATCATCACTTTTCATCCCCAGAGATCACAATTTATGTAAACATAACCAGACAGTAATTATAAAACATTACAGTTCGCCCTCCCGAAGCGTGGGCGCTCAACGCGACTACTTAAACCGAGGAGAAGTCTATTCCAAGGAGGAGAGTGCACGCTCCAGACTACGACCAATTCACGACCATATATTACCATAATCCTTTTGAACATTTGAGTACCGTATCTCTATAAACCATGATTTCATTCTTCTGTGTTTCACTACATGTTCTGTATTATCATGCAAAGGTCCTATGAGAGGGGGATAAAGTTGGCTGGGCCAACTTTTCGTCTTTCTGGACCAGGAATCTATATGGTTGCACGATGCAGAACGTTGGAAGTAAAGTCAGACAAAATATTCAAGAATTTTGGTTACAAAGGAACTTGTTATGATAATTGGCCTGTGGAAATCGACAACGAACTACTATTTTTACTACCTTCTACAACGGATATTATTCGACAAGCAAAAGAAGTCCCATGTCACGAAAAACCACTACTTATTCTGAAGGAAAACAACAAGTGGATGTACAGTAACATAGATGGACCAGAACCACGTCAAATTGATATCACTATGATTAAACTAATAGCATCACAAAATGGACGAAATTCGAGATTCACCCCAGCTGTTTTCGATTGGATTAAAAACCTTGGAACAAAAATTCATGCCAGTGTTGAATCAACTTCGAAGCAAGTATTGGAAACTATTCATGATGGAGCTCAGAAAGCAGAGAAAGTTGTAATTGAAGTGTACCATACCTCAGTGAAGATCATCAAAGACACACTTTCACTTTTCTGGAGCTGGATTAAATGGATTCTCATTTATATTGGACTACCAATTCTTGGAATATTGTTATTAGTTGGATGTTGTATCATCTATGGAAAAATATGGTTCTACAGGAAATCTACACAAGGAATTGCCCAAGGGATTACGGAATTGTCAAACTTGTCAGGAAGAAACGGAGTTAACGCAATAGAAGAAGGCCAAGATCAACAAGAAATGGAAGATCAGATTCACCGAAGAAATGCACCACATTTATTCTCATTTATTCCTACAGTTGTCATGCTTAGTGCACTTGTAGCACCTGTTATGTCTACAAATATTCCTTGTGGAAGGAATATACCATTCATCCCAGTACACATGGATGGGATGGCGGTAATTGCTTTATTGGACACAGGCAGTTCACTGACATACTGTAAACTGTCTACAATCAAGAAACTACAATCTACAAGCAAAATGGAACCGACAAAACGTTCAGCGATGGCAGCAAATGGCACACAAATAAATTTTCTGGGAACGGCGGAAATTCTACTAACTTTCGGAAATCTACATATTTCGCATAATTGTATAGTATCATTGGACGAAATGTGCCCTGCACCGTTGCTTATTGGCACGGATCTACTTACGAAACTGAGCGAGAAAGGAAAATCAACTTCATTGCACTTCGACAAAGGAATAGTAGAAATTGGACACCATAAAATTAAAATGCTAAAAGCTGGAGAATATGGTCACAACAAAGGAGCAACATTTTCAGTAACACTACAGGAAGACATCACCATTCAACCACGGACGGATAACTTATTCAATGGAAAAATTAATGTACACTGCCCGCGCGACACTGACTTACTTATTGAAGGAAACTTGGAAAATCATAACCTGCTCATTGGAAGAACACTTTGTAATGCACATAATGGAACGAATATACCTATTCGGATTTTAAACCCCGGAAACAGTATAGAATGTATTAAGAAAGGAACAAGAATGGCCACTGCGGAAGTTATTACTAAGAATATTTACAACGTGAATACTGTATATTCTGTAATTACTGAACAAATATCGCCCGAAGTCAACTGGGAAGCGAAACTACCAGAATTACCAACGAACAAAACGGATGAAGAATTCTTAAAGGAAAAATTGGATCTATCAAAAACTATTCTATCAGAGTCACAAAAATTGGAACTTCTAAAAATAATACGAAAATGGAAACCAGCATTTGTCTGGGCGGATGGAAATATTGGACATTATACTGGCCCGATTAAACATAAGATTCCTTTCAAAGCGAATGAAGATCCGATCAAGCGAAATTACCCAATTCCATTAGGAAAACGTGAAGAAGTAGAAAAACAACTGGAATTGATGATCGCACAAGGAATAATTCAACCTAGCACATCTGAATTTTGTAGTCCTGTTTGTCTAGTCAAGAAGAAAGATGGAAATAGTTGGAGATTTACTGTGGATTATCGTGGTATCAACAAAGTAACTAAACCTGCAACCTATATTTTACCTCGAATTACGGATGTTGTGAGTATGGCCTCTGGTAAAGCTATTTATACTGTAGCTGACCTACAATCGGCATATTTTCAAGTGGAAATGGATACCTCGGATATTGAAAAGACGGCTTTTGGAACACACGTCGGATTATTTGAATTTTGCAGAATACCAATGGGATTATCAGGAAGCCCAGCTACTTTTCAACGGATAATGGAAACTGTTCGACGGCAAATGCAAGCAACTCTATTAGCATATTTAGACGATATTATTCTAATGTCTGCATCAACGAAACAACACCTAGAAGATATTAACGAATTCCTATGGATGTTAGTGGAAAACGGTCTAAAATTGAGATTGGACAAAACATACTTCGCACGAGATCGAGTTAAATATCTGGGATTCATAATATCAAAGAATGGAATCGAAATGGATCAAGAGAAGACGAGAATCATAACCGACTTTCCACAACCGCGTACTCAAACAGACGTCAGATCATTCTTAGGACTAACTAATTATTTTCGACGTTTTATTAGAAAATATGCTGAAATCGCAGCACCGCTTATAGAACTTACCAAAAAGGATCAACCAATAGAATGGACGGAGGAACGAGAAAGATCTTTTCAAAACTTGAAAACAGCTATAACTACTGCACCAGTACTCAAAGCACCAGAAATTGGAAAAGCATTCGTAATCGAAACGGATGCTTCTCGAGCAGCTATTGCTGCTGTATTACTTCAAGCAGATGAAAACAACGATTTACATCCAGTCAGTTTCTTTAGTAGGAAACTGAAGGACTTCGAACAACGATATGCTGCATTGGAAATTGAAGCACTAGCTATTTGTGCCGCATGTACTCATTTTCGACAATTCATCTGTGGAGCTGAAACAACACTAATTACTGATCATCGACCATTGACATCAATACTAAAGAAGAAAGATCTAACAGGACGATTAGCTAAATATCAAATAACAATGGCGGAATACGATATCGAAATCAAGTATAGACCAGGAAAACAGAATACAGCCGCAGACGCACTTTCCAGATACCCACCGAAGGATGAACAACCAATATTTGCTGTGCAACAAACAAAGGAATTGAAGCCATACATACCATCTTCAGACGAAATTCGTGAAGAACAGAGAAACTGTCAAGTACTCAGAAAAATAATGGACGATTTGCAAACAAGGAACGACGGAGAAAAACAAGATGATAAACAATTCATGATGGAAAACGGCATTCTATATTTGAAACCCTATGGAGAACAGGAACGACCTATTGTAATCCTTCCAGATAATTCTAAATTCAAAAAAGGTATTATTGCCTATTTTCACAACACCCAATGCTAGCAGCACACATGAGCAGCGAGAAAACTAAGGAACGGATTGAACAAGCATACACTTGGAAAACATGTAGCCAGGACGTAAAGGAAATTGTATCTACGTGTGAGAAGTGTCAAAAGCGAAAAGCAGTTGCAGGATGTTTACGACGTGAACCACTTGGACGATGGAGTTACCAAATGCTCCTTTCGAACGTATTCATATGGATTTTCTCGGTCCATTACCTATTACAGAAGACGGAAATAAGTATATTTTAGTTCTAATTGATGCATTCTCGAAATACGCTATTACCATTTTCCACTACCTAATCAAACGGCAGAAACAACAGCAAAAGCTTTTGTGGAACATATGTTGGCAAAGCATGGCATGCCTTGTGAAATAGTCACTGATCAAGGAAGAAACTTCATGGCGGATATTTCGTAAAGATCATGGAAAGATTAGGAATTGGACACAAATCTACTACACCCTACCACAAACAGGCAATGGATTGGTTTGAACGCTACAACAGAACATTGGAAGAGCTTTGACGACTTTCGTGACTACAAACCAAAATGGATTGGGATAGGCTATCCTACCTCTAATTACATTTGCTTATAATTCTATTCCACACTCAACCACCAAAACTCCTCCTTTTGAGATTCTTTATGCTAGAACACCTATTGTACCAGAAGACCTACAAATCCAAACACCCAGATGGAGCTATGCAGAAACAGAGGACTATGAAGAATTTGTGGCAAAACATTTAGCAGCTATATGGGAAGAAGTTTACAAACGACTAGAAGTGTCTCAAAAGGACATAAAGGATTGTTATGATAAGATGCGAGGAATCAGGACGGAAAAAATCGAAGTTGGACAAACTGTATTGTTGAAGAAAGAAAACCCCAAAAACAAATTGGATTTTACTTGGAATGGACCTTTTAAGATTGAAAAAATTATGTGGCCGAACGTTGAAATTGTGAATAATAAAGATAAGCAAAAGTACGGTTGTGCATTTAAACAGAATTAAATTGTTGCATCAGAGAAAGATTCTTGGATAAAAATATTGAAAGCTCAGATTCCGAATCTTAATCAAAATAATCATTTAAAGAGAAATACGGAAAATAAACGGATATGTATGTACGACGGTATTGAAAACGGTGTAACAACTTGAAAAATTATATAATTTAAAAAAAAAAATATACGGTTAGATATTAAAACGAATTAGGAGTACGGAAATGTATATTAACGGACACGTTTAATTTTATTTTAGATGAAGGCTCATCGCAGCGTGAAACGGAATGTAAAACAAACGTTCACTCAAAAACTTCTAAGAAAAATGCGGAAACTGGAAGTGAATATGAGACGAGTGAAAATTTTGGACGTCGACAACGCAATAGACCCAGAATCCATGTCGGAAGAAGATGAAACAGTCGACTTAGACACCTTATTCGTCAAAACGGAACCATAGAATAAGAAGAAGAAGAAGAAAACGGCAAACGAAAAGCAGAATTTGGAGAAAGTAGTACAACGGTGAAAACAATAGTCGATAAACTAGACGAGACAGAAACAAACGGACAGATAAATCAGGTTTCCCAAGCTGAACCAAGAAATCCAACAAGAAAATTGAAAACGTCAATGAAGAGAACGATAAACAGCAATGGAAGTGGTCAACGATCTGCAAGAGGCTATTGAAGAAAATGCTGGAATCAACGGTGACAGAAACAACGAATCCTTGCAAATTGAAGTTTTTCAAGGAGAACAACGTCAAGTTCAAATAAGAAATATCTTCTTCGATCGGCAACAAGTAGGACAAATACTGCGAGATGCAGCAAGAGGGCCGATGGACAATCCAAATTGGCTTTTGGACAACGAAGAAGTAGGACGTCAGTTAAGAATTCGATGTCAAGAAGCAGGAACTATTTGGGAAATTGAGGAAGCAATAGGATACGAGCAGACGACAAGAACAATGATGCCAAAGTTGACAGGAGCCGAAAATGCATGGAAAAATCATCTTAACTACTACAGGAATTCACTGGGAGTTCCTCGCGTTCAGACATGGAAAAGGTGCAATCTCTGCGAATACGGACAACATTGGCCAGACGAATGCGAATCAGTACAAACACCCGAAGATCGAAAAGAAATGGCAAGACGAAAACATTTATGTCTAAAATGCGTCAAACTACACCGATCACAATTCTGCAGCAGAGCGCACATAACATGCAATATCTGTGGAAACATATCGCACTCAGCAGTTTTCTGCGATCTACGACCTTTTACGTTGCTGAAAATCATGGATGCGAATCGAAGAATTACAATTTTAACGATGGCGAAGGCACACCTTACTTCAATCACATTGTTGGTCGCAGAACAGCAAGAACGTCGGGCCGACGTTCTCATAGCGAACGGGGATGTTGATGAAACATCACGGCGTGAAAGAATTATTCGTGAGCTCCCTGACCAATAGGAGAAGAGAGGGCGGAGCCACAATGCGGAAGCCAGTTTTAGTCTTTTGCTAAGGGAGTAGGGATGGATGTAGAACGGCGAAAGATTCCCTTTGTATAATTTTAATTGTTACTTTCTTTAACCTTACTTCTTACGGCCTATACGGAATTGTTGTACGGAATCATTACGTTTTATGTTACGGAGTACGGAAAAATGAAACTTTTAATTATGTTCAATACGGTACGAATACGTTTTTAAACTTACGGAACTTACTTTCTTTAGAGACCAACTTAGATTTCTGCTCCATAAATGTATATAATATATCTTTTGAAAGGAATCACGGATAAACAAATGGACGGAGAGGTGTTTTGTTATAGTTCATAATATACAATTTATTGCACTGTACTTTATATATATATTGTCATTTTTTTTTTTTCTCCATTTCATCACAATTTTCATATGTATAAAAACCCAAAACACATTTTTAGTTTTCAACCGGAAAACAGTGTGTTGAGATCAGTTTGAACTGAAATACATCTTGCCACAGGGTTTTCCAATTGGAAAACAGTGTGTTGAGATCAGTTTAAGCTGAAATACATCTTGCCACAGGGTTTTCCAGTTGAAAAACAGAGTGTTGAGATCAGTTTAAGCTGAAATACATCTTGCCACAGGGTTTTCAACCGGAAAACAGTGTGTTGAGATCAGTTTAAGCTGAAATACATCTTGCCACAGGGTTTTCAACCGGAAAACAGTGTGTTGAACAGTTTAAGCTGAAATACATCTTGCCACAGGGTTTTCCAGTTGAAAAACAGTGTGTTGAGATCAGTTTTCAGCTGAAATACATCTTGCCACCCAGTTGAAAAACAGAGTGTTTGAGATCAGTTTAAGCTGAATACATTTGCCACAGGGTTTTCAACCGGAAAACAGTGTGTTGAGATCAGTTTAAGCTGAAATACATCTTGCCACAGGGTTTTCAACCGGAAAACAGTGTGTTGAGATCAGTTTAAACTGAAATACATCTTGCCACAGGGTTTTCAACAAAACCGGAGAACAGTGTGTTGAGATCAGTTTAAGCTGAAATATATCTTGCCACAGGGTTTTCCAGTTGAAAAAACGTGTGTTGAGATCAGTTTAAACTGAAATACATCTTGCCACAGGGTTTTCAACCGGAAAACAGTGTGTTGAGATCAGTTTAAACTGAAATACATCTTGCCACAGGGTTTTCAACCGGAAAACAGTGTGTTGAGATCAGTTTAACTGAAATACATCTTGCCACAGGGTTTTCCAGTTGAAAAACAGTGTGTTGAGATCAGTTTAAGCTGAAGTACATCTTGCCACATGGTTTTCAACCGGAAAACAGTGTGTTGAGATCAGTTTAAACTGAAATACATCTTGCCACAGGGTTTTCCAGTTGAAAAACAGTGTGTTGAGTCAGTTTAGCTGAAAACATCTGCCACAGGGTTTTCCATTGAAAAACAGAGTGTTGAGATCAGTTTAAGCTGAAATACATCTTGCCACAGGGTTTTCGACGGAAAAACAGTGTGTTGAGATCAGTTTAAGCTGAAATACATCTTGCCACAGGGTTTTCAACCGGAAAACAGTGTGTTGAGATCAGTTTAAACTGAAATACATCTTGCCACAGGGTTTTCAACCGGAAAACAGTGTGTTGAGATCAGTTTAAGCTGAAATATATCTTGCCACAGGGTTTTCCAGTTGAAAAAACGTGTGTTGAGATCAGTTTAAACTGAAATACATCTTGCCTCAGGGTTTTTCACATCCGGAAACAGTGTGTTGAGATCAGTTTAAGCTGAAATATATCTTGCCACAGGGTTTCAGTTGAAAAAAGTGTGTTGAGATCAATTTAAATGAAATACGTCTTGCCACAGGGTTTTCAAACCGGAAAACAGTGTGTTGAGATCATTTTAAACTGAAATACTCTACCACAAGGTTTTCAACCGGAAAAAAGATCAGTTTACTAAATACATCTTGCCAAAAATTTTCCAAAAGTTGTTTTAAGCTGAAATACATTTGCCAGGGTTTTCCAAAACAGTGTTTGAGATATTTAAACTGAAATACATCTTGCCACAGGTTTTTCAAACCGGAAAACAGTGTGTTGAGATCAGTTTAAACTGAATACATCTTGCCACAGGTTTTCCAGTTGAAAAACGTGTGTTGAGATCAGTTTAAACTGAAATACATCTTGCCACAGGGTTTTCAACCGGAAACAGTGTGTTGAGATCAGTTTAAACTGAAATACATCTTGCCACACGGGTTTTCCAAGTTGAAAACCTGTTGTTGAGATCAGTTTAAAACTGAAATACTCTTGCCACAGGGTTTTCCAGGGAAAAACAGTGTGTTGAGATCAGTTTAAGCTGAAATACATCTTGCCACAGGGTTTTCCAGTTTTTTTTTATTGAAAACAGTGTGTTGAGATCAGTTTAAGCTGAAATACATCTTGCCACAGGGTTTTTCAACCGGAAAAACAGTGTGTTGAGATCAGTTTAACTGAAATCATCTTGCCCAGGGTTTTCCAGTTGAAAAAACAGGTGTTGAGATCAGTTTGAACTGAAATACATCTTGCCACAGGGTTTTCATCGGAAAACAGTGTGTTGAGATCAGTTTGAACTGAAATACATCTTGCCACAGGGTTTTCAACTGGAAAACAGTGTGTTGAGATCAGTTTAAACTGAAATACATCTTGCCACAGGGTTTTCCAGTTGAAAACAGTGTGTTGAGATCAGTTTAAACTGAAATACATCTTGCCACAGGGTTTTCAACCGGAAAACAGTGTGTTGAGATCAGTTTAAACTGAAATACATCTTGCCACAGGGTTTTCCAGTTGAAAAACGTGTGTTGAGATCAGTTTAAACTGAAATACATCTTGCCACAGGGTTTTCCAGTTGAAAAACAGTGTGTTGAGATCAGTTTAAGCTGAAATACATCTTGCCACAGGGTTTTCAACCGGAAAACAGTGTGTTGAGATCAGTTTAAACTGAAATACATCTTGCCACAGGGTTTTCCAGTTGAAAAACAGTGTGTTGAGATCAGTTTAAGCTGAAGTACATCTTGCCACATGGTTTTCAACCGGAAAACAGTGTGTTGAGATCAGTTTAAACTGAAATACATCTTGCCACAGGGTTTTCCAGTTGAAAACAGTGTGTTGAGATCAGTTTAAGCTGAAATACATCTTGCCACAGGGTTTTCAACCGGAAAACAGTGTGTTGAGATCAGTTTAAACTGAAATACATCTTGCCACAGGGTTTTCATCGGGAAAACAGTGTGTTGAGATCAGTTTAAGCTGAAATACATCTTGCCACAGGGTTTTCATTGGAAAACAGTGTGTTGAGATCAGTTTAAGCTGAAATACATCTTGCCACAGGGTTTTCAACTGGAAAACAGTGTGTTGAGATCAGTTTAAACTGAAATACATCTTGCCACAGGGTTTTCCAGTTGAAAACAGTGTGTTGAGATCAGTTTAAACTGAAATCTTTGCCACAGGTTTTTCAACCGGAAAAACAGTGTGTGAGATCAGTTTTAAGCTGAAATACATCTTGCCACAGGGTTTTCCAGTGAAAAACAGTGTGTTGAGATCAGTTTAAACTGAAATACATCTTGCCACAGGGTTTTCCAGTTGAAAAACAGTGTGTTGAGATCAGTTTAAACTGAAATACATCTTGCCACAGGGTTTTCAACCGGAAAACAGTGTGTTGAGATCAGTTTAAACTGAAATACATCTTGCCACAGGGTTTTCCAGTTGAAAAACAGAGTGTGGCAAATCAGTTTAAAGTTTAAACTGAAGTACATCTTGCCACATGGTTTTCAACCGGAAAACAGTGTGTTGAGATCAGTTTAAGCTGAAATACATCTTGCCACAGGGTTTTCCAGTTGAAAAACAGAGTGTTGAGATCAGTTTAAGCTGAAATACATCTTGCCACAGGGTTTTCAACCGGAAAACAGTGTGTTGAGATCAGTTTAAGCTGAAATACATCTTGCCACAGGGTTTTCAACCGGAAAACAGTGTGTTGAGATCAGTTTAAGCTGAAATACATCTTGGGGTTTTCAACCGGAAAACAGTGTGTTGAAATCAGTTTGAAAATCTTGCCACAGGTTTTCCAGTTGAAAAAAGTGGGTTGAGATCAGTTTAAACTGAAATACATCTTGCCTCAGGGTTTTCAACCGGGTTTTCATCCGGAAAACAGTGTGTTGAGATCAGTTTTAAGCTGAAATACAATCTTGCCACAGGGTTTTCATCCCGGAAAACAGTGTGCTGAGATCAGTTTAAACTGAAATACATCTTGCCACAGGGTTTTCCAGTTGAAAACAGTGTGTTGAGATCAGTTTAAGCTGAAAAATCTTGCCACATGGTTTTAAACCGGAAAACGTGTGTGGCATTTAAAAATGAAATCTCTTGCCACAGGGTTTTTCAGTTGAAAAAGTGTGTTGAGATCAGTTTAAACTGAAATACATCTTGCCACAGGGTTTTCAAAAACAAGGTGTGTTGAGATCAGTTTAAGCTGAAATACATCTTGCCACAGGGTTTTTCCATTTGAAAAACAGTGTGTTGAGATCAGTTTAAGCTGAAATACAATCTTGCCACAGGGTTTTCCAGGAAAAACAGTGTGTTGAGATCAGTTGAAAATGAAATACATCTTGCCACAGGGTTTTCAACCGGAAAACAGTGTGTTGAGATCAGTTTAACTGAAATTACTTGCCACAGGTTTTTCAACCGGAAAAACAGTGTGTTGAGATCAGTTTTAAACTGAAATACATCTTGCCACAGGTTTTCCAACCGGAAAACAGTGTGTTGAGATCAGTTTAAGCTGAAATATATCTTGCCACAGGGTTTTCCAGTTGAAAAAAAAGTTTAAAACGAGTCTGTTGAGATCTTTTAACTGAAATTATCTTGCCACAGGGTTTTCAACGGGAAAACAGTGTGTTGAGATCAGTTTAAACTGAAATACATCTTGCCACAGGGTTTTCAACCGGAAAACAGTGTGTTGAGATCAGTTTAAGCTGAAATACATCTTGCCACAGGGTTTTCCAGTTGAAAAACAGTGTGTTGAGATCAGTTTAAGCTGAAATACATCTTGCCACAGGGTTTTCAACCGGAAAACAGTGTGTTGAGATCAGTTTAAACTGAAATACATCTTGCCACAGGGTTTTCAACCGGAAAACAGTGTGTTGAGATCAGTTTAAGCTGAAATACATCTTGCCACAGGGTTTTCCAGTTGAAAAACAGTGTGTTGAGATCATGTTGAGATCAGTTTAAGCTGAAATACATCTTGCCACAGGGTTTCATCCGGAAAACGTGTGTTGAGATCAGTTTAAACTGAAATACATCTTGCCTCAGGGTTTTCAACCGGAAAACAGTGTTAGAACTGAAATATATCTTGCCACAGGGTTTTCCAGTTGAAAAAAAGTGTGTTGAGATCAGTTTAAACTGAAATACATCTTGCCACAGGGTTTTCAACCGGAAAACAGTGTGTTGAGATCAGTTTAAACTGAAATACATCTTGCCACAGGGTTTTCCAGTTGAAAAACAGTGTGTTGAGATCAGTTTAAGCTGAAATACATCTTGCCACAGGGTTTTCATCCGGAAAACAGTGTGTTGAGATCAGTTTAAACTGAAATACATCTTGCCACAGGGTTTTCCAGTTGAAAAACAGTGTGTTGAGATCAGTTTAAGCTGAAATACATCTTGCCACAGGGTTTTCAACCGGAAAACAGTGTGTTGAGATCAGTTTAAGCTGAAGTACATCTTGCCACAGGGTTTTCAACCGGAAAACAGTGTGTTGAGATCAGTTTAAACTGAAATACATCTTGCCACAGGGTTTTCCAGTTGAAAAACAGTGTGTTGAGATCAGTTTAAGCTGAAATACATCTTGCCACAGGGTTTTCAACCGGAAAACAGTGTGTTGAGATCAGTTTAAACTGAAATACATCTTGCCACAGGGTTTTCATCCGGAAAACAGTGTGTTGAGATCAAAGTTAAGCTGAAATACATCTTGCCACAGGTTTTTCCAGTTGAAAACAGTGTGTTGAGATCAGTTTAAGCTGAAGTACATCTTGCCACAGGGTTTTCAACTGGAAAACAGTGTGTTGAGATCAGTTTAAATGAAATACATCTTGCCACAGGGTTTTCCAGTTGAAAAACAGTGTGTTGAGATCAGTTTAAACTGAAATACATCTTGCCACAGGGTTTTCAACCGGAAAACAGTGTGTTGAGATCAGTTTAAGCTGAAATACATCTTGCCACAGGGTTTTCCAGTTGAAAACAAAAGTGTGTTGAGATCAGTTTAAACTGAAAACATCTTGCCACAGGGTTTTCAACCGGAAAACAGTGTGTTGAGAACAGTTTAAACTGAAATACATCTTGCCACAGGGTTTTCCAGTTGAAAAACAGTGTGTTGAGATCAGTTTAAGCTGAAATACATCTTGCCACAGGGTTTTCAACCGGAAAACAGTGTGTTGAGATCAGTTTAAGCTGAAATACATCTTGCCACAGGGTTTTCCAGTTGAAAAACAGTGTGTTGAGATCAGTTTAAACTGAAATACATCTTGCCACAGCCACAGGGTTTTTTTCCAGTTGAAAAACAGTGTGTTGAGATCAGGGTTTAAAACTGAAAACATCTTCTGCCACAGGGTTTTCCAGTTGAAAAACAGTGTGTTGAGATCGGCATAAACTGAAAAAAAAAAAAAAAAAAAAAAAAAATCTTGCCACAGGGTTTTCCAGTTGAAAAACAGTGTGTTGAGATCAGTTTAAGCTGAAATACATCTTGCCTCCTACCACATGGTTTTCAAACGGAAAACAGTGTGTTGAGATCAGTTTAAGCTTAAGTACATCCTGCCACAGTGTTTTCCAGTTGAAAAGATTTTTATGGCCGTTGTATTGTTGTCGTTGCTCCAGAAAAATGTCGCGTTGGTTTAAAACGAAATCTTTATTGATCAACCATCACATTATTGCGGTAGATGTATCAATCAATCAATTAAAAAAAATCTAGAAATATTGGAAAAAGGGCCATCCGTCACTTATCACGTGAAATTCTTAAACAAAATAGACTATTTTAAAGGCATTCAAAAACTCGATGTTTTATTAATGTTTCTTTGAATTTGGAGAATATGTTTTGATAGAATTCTGCCATTTATTAGAAGCGATCAACAGTTTGACAGTATACCCATGTAATAATGTCAAACGGGTACACACCGCCCAAAATTTGTATGAAGCTTATTAAAGAAACACAAGGAAATTGAAATAGAATGAAAAAACCTGTATAGGTGACAGAGCGGTCAAAAACATACACAATTTTTAGGAATTAGGAACAGAAAAACGATCATACAAAATATAAATGAAATAAGAACGTGATAACAACAGTTTTGGTATTTGAATGCATACATAAAATCTCTGAAGATAGGCACCACTTAGTAGAAATCGTCAGGGAAAATACAAATGAAAAAATTAAACACGAAGGAGGCAATCTACGACTAAACTTATAGAAATATGCTATGCTTTCCTAATAAGAGATTCGTTTTTAGAGAACTGAAATTTAACACACAGGGGAGGGGAGACTACAGAGATGAAAACACAAAATAAGACACTGTTACTGCAGGAGGCCGCAGTGAAATAAGCGAAGTTATGGAGTGGGCGGAACTGAAGAGAGCATTGAACATCAGACGGTTGGAGATCCACCGTGAAGACTACAGTACTCGCTAAGGGCAAGTACTGTACTCCCGTTTACTATACGGTAGTTCATCAGAGTGACTGTCCTAAGACATTCTAGGCTGACCTAGACGCTGATGTGCTCTAACAGACAGGCCGAACGGTAGTCGCCGCTTGTTTTACTGTCAAGATCTCGCAAAATCATTCAAATTAGTTTATAATGCCTATGAAAAACGGCAACTACCGGACTGTCTTTTTGGTAGTGAGCCCCAGGAAAGGGATGTCCTACCAATATACAAACCCTAAGGACGGGAGCTTCTTTATCCGAACATACAGTAGGCTTCCAGGGCAGACATTAGAAGGTAGAAGAGCCACAAACAGACGAATAGACCTGAGGTGAGGATCTGAAAACAAGATGAGTTAATAGATGGGAGCCCAAGCCAGTTCTTCTTAATTGTGGCTACTGTAGTCTCTAGTCTAGTTCAATGTGGAAAGCCTTCAAGGAAATATGCCTTGAATAATGAAGCGCGTTCGGGTAGCGTGACATAAGTATTTACTAAAGCGGAATTAAGTAACTTGAACCAGGCTTAGAAATCTATTAGTTTCCAATTTCACATATGCGTCTGAAAAAAAACGTGATCTGTACACATATACGAAATCGTGCACCCCTCCAAGAAATAGGTTCACTCTGGAACGATCACAATAATGCAGCATATGTGTTTATAAATAAACGTAAATGCGTACTCTGAATGGCAGAGGTCCTCCCAACTCTCCACCAATCAATTTGTTTCTTCTGAGAACAATGACAGAGATGCACACGATCGCCTCCACACAGAAAAGAGCCACCGAGAATCCCAGACTTCCGGGGTCGACCAGGAATCTGAAAGGCGAAATAATAGAAGTCACGGTGATTATACAAACAGTTGATTCTGATTCGCTATGAATTTTGCCTGCTCAAATTTAATTCTGAGCAGATTAGAGTACACATATTGAATACATTCATTGGTTCGACAATTTTGCACGAAACGGATGGTTAGAGTAACATATCGACACTATGTACTACCAAAGCCCTATATATCTGACTACGGTACTTTCCCATGATATATCTTACTTGGTTCCCTGGAAAAAGTGGTAGATAGCGGCCATCGACCATGCAATTCCAATACCCAAAAACACGTTGACAGCATTGGATCCGGTCACGTTTCCGATCGAATTATCTGCATATTTATCCTGCACAGCGGCCACCTTCGAAGCGAATGTGTCTGAAAATGGGAAACGAATTAGTCATATTTAATTCAGTATCGAATCCTTGTTCGCTTTAGCATTTTATATCGTATAAGCGGTAGTAAGCATGTTGTACTTAACTGACGTTCACTATCTACGGGCTTGGAAAACATTTCATGTCACACTCACACTCATTCGCCTGTTATTACTAGGCTAGGGGTATCAAACAAACAATAAATATTCGCAATTTCTTACCAGGCACCGAAGTTCCAAGGGCGACGAATGAAATAGCGGTAACTGCGTCCTTAAGTCCCACCCAACATCCGAATTGGGAGGCCAAATCTCCGATTAAAGCGGTCAAGACTCCGATCATAATAATGGAAACGACGAAACACGCCCATCCGCCCCTGAACAAATAACTAGATCGATGTATACCATTGACATTTGACATTCTAATAGACATATATTTGTAACCCATACCAATCCTGGGGCTGGAATATGAAATATACATACATAACTTATTTCATCTATAATCAACGTCAGTTCCCCCGCATTTGACTCTGTGTTTGGTGAAATTGCTGTCTATTGATTACACAATGTAGAATGAGGTATTTCCTCGTCTCTTCCAGTGAAACACTACGAATCTATTAGACCTCTAAAATGCAAATAACCGACCAATAATCAGTGGGAGGAATCGAGGCGAATGCCAATTTCCATGGTACGGTAAGGAAGTGCATAAAGTAGTCGAAGCAGCCTGGAGGCTCAGGCTGTCCTCCTTCAGAACCTCCCTCAGAGCCTTCTCCTCCCTCTTCCTCCTCACCGTCGTCTCCATCTAAAATGCATCAAAGAGGTATGACACGTGGTTTCGCAACTTAATTTCCATACATTATATGCAAACTATGTTCCCTTGTGTGCCCTCCGACACAGATAGCACAAAAACGAACCGGCGTTGACAGTGAGTGCCTCCATGAACTGTTCTCTCCATGAAGAAGTTCCCAACATCAATTTCGTGTTCGCGTTCTTGATCATTCGGTCGACGATTCCCTACAACATTCGTGTTTTAGAAAATAATAGGAAAATATTATCCTACAGTAATCCCCTATAGCAGATCAGATCGTAATCATATCAGAAACGTTGCCAAAACCGCATTCACTGAAACCCATCGGGTTATCTCGCTGGATAACTGGGCTTGACAATGCGTTTTTACGTATTGTTTCTGAAATGCTATTATTTTTGCAAACGCAATTTCACAAACTTTTTTTGTCTTTTTAGTTTCACTGATTTAATCTAATCTCCAAACAAATATGACCAGTTACCTGGAACTCCTTGCTTTCCTTCACTGTGATCTGGCATCGTGTGTGGTCCCCGAGTCTTGGCTTGCCCAGTTCGGCAATCTGCATTTGATCCTCGGTCAATCCTTGAGCGGCTGCGTCCTCTGAAACTAATCAATCGATATTAGAAATATCTCCTTTTCGGAAACCTGCCAAACAATTATCTCCCTGTTTTCGTATATAATTTGGAAAGGAATGCTTGTCAGTTAGATATTTGTTTGGCTGGATTCAAAAAACAAATAAGAAAACATTTTGTGAAAGAGCAGAGAAACTGGCTAGAAAGGACTAGAAGTAGTTCTATATAGCACACGATAAGGAAACCGAATAGATTACGCAGCACAATGATACGTTTATATTTATTACTCTCAAGATACTAACATAAGTGACCTGGTTCTCTGCCCTAAAATGACAACTAAATTTTATAAGCGGCGATAATTCGTTATGCTGGGCGGATATTGGGTTAGTATATACTCAGAAAACCAATATTTCTTTGTACACTTTTGTGTTCGTCGATATTATCATATTTTCTGTATAAACATGTAGTGTTATTGAATAAATAAATAAATAAATAAATAAATAAACCAATATTGTTGTTAGAATTGAGAGAAAGTGGAACATAGGGAATGTATAAAATTATATGAACATGTTGAGTGACAAAGCTCTCTAACAAAGGATTATATAGGAAAATGCAAAAACAAGCAACTCAAAAAACATGCTTTCTATATTAATTCACCAATTCCCGATATGAAGGCACTCATGCGGCGTCGCATTTTATTTGTCAGACTAGAGTGTACGGTAACTTCGTCGCCACGCTGACGCAGGCCAGGATGGGGCCTCTGGACCGGGTTACGATCACCTACAGACCAAAGGAACTGCACAAATAACACACGGAATAGGGAAGGAGTCACACCAACACACACATACACACGAGAATGACAGACAAAACACAGCACCCGAAGAAACATGCAAAGGACATTTTGAGATGGTGTATTGTATAATTTTAAAGCGGTATGGTACGTGGTTTGTTTCCATGGGCAAATTGTGTGTCACTCTGTGTGCTCCCGCACGGAACAGAGTGCAAATTTTCAAACGCACGTGTCATATCGCTTCAATTTGAGATGCTACAGTACCCAGCTCTCAAAATGTCCTTGTGTCTAGTCTGTGAAATAGGAAAAGAAAAAAAAGGTGAGGTAATGAACCTTGTTGAGGATCTTCGGTCTCTTCCGATGCCTCTCTCTTCTTTTGCATTCTTCTTTGGAATCGCTCCTGCACCTTGGACAGATCTGCACGAGACAACCAAATAATATCTAGGATTCTATTACCGTAGTCGATGCAGTTGACTACGGTAAGTGGGATGGGTAACACTGTACCCTGCATTCCAGCTTAAATTAATCAAATAGTTGTGCATCTGTGCTATTGATTGTGTGATACTGACTACTTCAGCCCTGTGCTGATGCACATATAGCACAAGAAAAGCACGGTGCTAAAGCAGCACAAATATCACACAATGATCTTCACAAAACATTCACAAGAAATCAAGACCAAAGAACGATCACGACGAATACGAATTACGGTAAAGCAGTGCAGTATTTAAAATGCATCCACGAAACCCCCCGGCACCCGAAAACTTAATATATTACGATAAGTCCGAGAGCATTCCCAATATAAAGATAGAGGAAAAGGACAGACGTTACTCACGTTTAAATTCGTTCGTATGAAATTAATAAAAGTGCATGTTCAATATGGAGTTGTGTGCATAAAACATTACAATTATAGAGAATTATATTACTGAACAAGATGCAAACATTCTTTGTGAAAGTAGAAGATTCTGTGCAATGTTGTGCGATGCTCGCTGAACGTCAAAAATCAATTGACGTTAAAATATTTGAATGAGCAGCGAACGCTCAATTTTCAGGAAACATGTGTAAATTAGCATACCAGACATCTTCTTCGCCCAGATTGGGGGGCCCAATTCAACAAAGAAGTTATCCGCTCTCTCGTATTGTTCTGTGTCGATGACACCGATCTCGACAAATGCCCTGACAAATTTATAATACTGACGTATGTACGCACGTGGAAAAAGTAATATTGATATATCGTACCTACTACTTTCTGACATACGTTATGTACAGTTGTGCCTCCCTGGTATTAAGCTGAGGCTTAGGGCTCAGGTTCAGGCAATGTATTACGAGTCATGTAAGGTCGATTATTTCGTAATTTTCATTACTCATTTATGTGCGCATCACAAACCAACAGTTCGTCAAATACTATGTTTTGATGAATCGAAACCCTTTCTTATGAAAATAATAACTATTTACTCTGTCTGATTGTCCTCGAAGACGAGCTCTCCTTCCTTTGTCTCATAGTGCATATCACCGGTGGCAGAGCCATCAATCGTCCTATAAAGATACATATATAGTTTACTATAAAATTAATAGTGGTCAATCAAGAATTGAAGGTAACTTACCAGACAAAATTTTTTACTCACGTGGGGACGATTTGCTGTTGTAAAAATGCTAGTTTGCAAAATTTTCTTGAGCACTCTCTACTTTAGTCATTGGTTATTTAAATGTAGCCCCGGTAACAAGTCATGTTAATGTAATTGCAATTTGCGTAAATCTCCCTCGAAAAGCCCTGCAATTGTTGCTGTGTGCCACGGAAGAGCGGCTAAACTATGTAAACAGTGGATGTCTCTTTCTCTTTCTATCTACTCCGATCTGAGGGACCATCCCTTGCACTGTGCTTATAGTGCAAACACAAGGATTCATCCTATCTTGAGTGCCGAGGAGCCAGGGTCGAGCACCCTTTAACAACTATCACACAAACCAACAGACCAAGTCTCACTAATTGTAAGAGCAATTAGCATATGTAATGAGCAAACGTGCAATTTTCTTGCTTTAACTTATAAAGCAGTATTTTACCTGAATGGCAGCACAACCCTTCCTCTGCATCCGGAATGCCTCTGTACGCGAAGTTGGAGGTGTCCACAAGATTCAACGACCTTAATCAGACAAGGTTATTTATTTATTTATTTATTTATTTATTTATTTATTTATATTAAGGTTATTTGTAGAATACAGTAAAAGAATCAATAATTTTTTTACCGAAAGGCATACAAGTCAATCAGCTTTCGCGCAAATACAAATATAGAAAAGTACAAAAAGGAGAATTACATCGAATTGAAAATAAGCTACCTGAAAGTGATCGTGTTCGAAGGAGAAAACTCCCGCGTGGTCATCATCTAAACAATGAATAATTTATGGATTCACTTTCACAAACCTTGAGGAACACTTAGTTCGCCTCCATTCATTCTGTTCTGCCTGTTGAATGATATCGATGCAAACTCTACATCCATTCTATACACTATACACACATGAATTTTAGCAGTGTGTGCGCTTGAGAATTCTATAAATTAAGAATTTATATTTCTAACCGAGAATCATGACTGTGGCAGTGGCTGGCATTTCCAATTGTGCAACGGGCATTCCTCCGATACGGGATGGGTCGAGGATCAAGCCATCCTGAAAGACAATATAATTAAAAAGAATTAATTACTTAAAAATCTTACAAATAAGAGGGAATCAAAATTAAGGACAAAGTTGGGTATAAAAAGGAAGAAACGATGGAGGCAGGGCCTGGACTGCAGGACTAACGAAATTAATTAAACAAAAAACCTTTATGCATTTACAAGGAGCAGGTTCAAACCGGAAAAGACTAGAAAGATAGTTTACCTTGGTGCGGACGCGTAGGTTTTTCAAGTGAAGGTAGAAGTGCTCGTCCTCCTCGAAGACGTCGTCGTCCACGATCTCGATCGAGATCTTCTGAAAATGGAATGGAAATTGAAACAGGAATTCAACGTGAAATTCAAATTGAAACTAAAATTCACTTTAAAATGCATGAGAAACCTTGAAGCTGCGAGACTTATCGTATCACTGCTGAAGGACATAAATGATAAGTAAACTCTGATCTTATTGTTAGTGATGCCCGTGGTGAGCATTTCTGTAAGCAAAGTCTACATAAAAAATTAATGAAACCCTTGCCTGATGCCTGTCCTCGGGGTAGAATGTCAAAGTTCCCTTTACGGGGACAAAGTCAGATCCAGCATTGGCTGTGCCATCCTCTGTGTGGTAGTCAACCATGACGGTGAGACCCTGAAAAGAGGTCCAGTGGATTTGGCAACACTTGATTTCCGATTTAGAGTACTTATATTGAGAAGCTTTCATCACACCCATCAAGCCCCATTGTACGCCTAAAATAAATCATACATCTTTTTTTAGGATAGGGGTGACGCTAGCCTAGTGGATACCGCAATGGATCTGTGCACCAACGACGCGGGTTCGATTCCCGATCAAACCCCTTTTGGTCACGAAATTTAATTGCATTTCCAATGTTTCTACCTCAGGTCCACCATCGCGTCCCACGACGACATCGAATGTTCCCACGTTTTCGAGTACTGTATAATGGGCGGGGTCGAAGAAGATGCGGCACGTGTTGTCGCGAATTGTCTTCTCTTGTGCCTGTAGCAGCTGAAACATTACAGGGGATCGTGCGGGTTACGGTTAGTAAAATGGCACGACATTAGAGAAAGAATAGAGAAGGAGAGATTTGAAGAGAGCACAGACATATGAGAATGGTGATGGAACTATATATACAAAAGTGAATTAAAGAGCAATTTCATGACGGTGAACGTGGAAAACACTCGTAATATATGACATTGCGGAATTCAGTAGCAATCCCAGTATGTACGCAGTAAGTATGTAAATATCTACCTGTGACTTACCATTAGTAATTGAATGTAAATCATTAAAACCATAATTAATTGGTGGACAGATTTAGTTATCGATTTTTATGAGTGGTTCAAAGTTACTATTAATCGAATTCGTGTTACAGTTATGGAGTGACATTGATTATTTCGTGGAATGATCAGAGAACACCCTGTTTCTATCGATTAAGGTGTGAAATCATAATTATCTATTGATTGGGCAGTGACCGTTATTGATTATTTCGTGGTGACCAAAGAACACCCATTATCTATTGATTGAAACGGACCGCATCGACCGCCTTGTTGTGTTCCTTATCGATTCTCTTCTTCACGAGGTCACCACCTCCGATCATACGACGGGTTGCCTGAATATATTTACTTCAACCAATCATCGTTTCCATTTCCGGCATTGTACAAAATTCACGGGAGCTTAATTCTCAGGGGAAAATTTCGCCTAGACAAGAAACCATTTATTATGCATCATGTACAATTTATATGGCGCCAACGTTCTAGCTATTAGATAGAAAAGGTTAATTAAGTATCTATACCTGAACTCTGTAGAAGGCGCGTGACTTGGGACCTCTCGTGATCATTTCGTACTCGGCTTGCTTCTGAAGGTCGGTTGGGCTGCAATTCAAAGAATGATATTGTTTATTGGAGCTCTGTAAGGGCACACAAACTTTTATTGGCAAACGGCTGGTAGTTACACAGCTAAGGTAATAGACGGGCATTGCCGCATTAGCGGGATAGATGGTTTTGTGCAGACATTCCGAGTCTAAAATCATCAATGAAGACAAACCTGATATGTGGGTTCTTCTTTCTGATTTCTCTCATTAACTCAATGAACTCTTGTCTGTGTTCTTCGAATGCCTTGATGGCAGGGTCGCTGTCCTAAAAGCAATTCCAATTAACAGAGTATTATTTATCTTCAAAACGGCAAGGAAGCTGTGGACACTGAAAACTGAAAACTAGTGTGATACGTGGTTTAGAAACGTATGCTGGATAACTTCATTCCCATGTATTCCATGCATATTTAATGTAGTTCCTTTATGTTCCGAAGAGATTTCCAGCAGAAGTTTCACAAACCACGTGCCATACCACTTCAAAAAAGCACCATGCTTTCTCACGAAAAACCCAGCACCACCAAGGGCAAGGATTGACGTGCATATAAATACTTTTCTCATAACCTTAGTGTCTCATTTAACTCATTCCGTACTCGTTTCTGTTGAAATTTTCTTGCTTTCCATCTATATAACCAAAATTACTGGTATCGCGTAGTGGTCAACTTGAAGCACATAGGAAAGTTCAGCTTGAAGCGAGATACTTAATACGCGACATAAACTCCCATAATACCCTAAAAATAGACAACACAAAGTTAGTCGGCGGCGAGGCTCCTCCTTTTTGTTTTTGTTTTTGCTTGTATGAATACAATTTAACGGGTCAATCCTAAACTAAATAATAGGTCGTACTGTAATTTTCAGATGGTTCTTTAATTAAAATGTGAAATGAATTTTACTTTAAACTGGATTATGTTTAACCTGAGGAGATTGTTAGTGAACAATTCGCAAGCGGACACCATACAAAAACGAACACAAGGTACGCACATGAGGTTATTCTGATTTTGGAAAGTTGGCTACATTCCAGCATATAAGGATCATTTGAAATGAACGGATAGCAAAGGTTTGCAGGCTTTCGCCGGGGCAATGCTTTTACATTCCGTGTTGGTGTGCTTAACATTATTCTACGTTCCTATTCTTAGCTCTCAAAGATGTGTTAATATGACAGGGACAGGGACATGAACAAAGGGGTTACTGTACAGGAACTCTTTGGGAAGAATAGCATCCCCGGGGGAACCACTCCCAAGGGAAGGACTCCCAAGTGACGGAGCCTTTGCCGCCGTCTACCTGTGTGAAGTCTTTATAAGCCTTGGAGATGGGCCCTGCCTCTAGCATCTTCATTTCCTCTCCTTCTGTGGCCACCATTCCATGAGACCCACGACGGTAGCGCCGGGGAAGGAAACGGTGCTGAAATTACAAGTTTAACAATAAATTTCAAAATTCTTCTGCAATTGAATTGCGTCTAGTTAGTGTGCAGTTAGTTACCTATCTTCAAAATATTCCTCGGGCTTTCCCAGTGAAATCACTGTGCTTTTTCCCAACCAAATTAAGGTGATTGTGAAAAACTCGGACTACCTCACCTGTATAACCTTGATGTCGGCAATCCACGCAGTCAACACAGTGAGCGGGAAGAACAGGAAAGTGAGAAGACCCTCCCAGATCTCGATTTCTCCCGGGGAGATGACTGCCAGGATCATGTACAACCAGATATAGGCGAAGACCGACCAGGTGGCAGTGACGAAGAACACGTCCAAGTGCTTCTGACGACGGATCTGCAAAGGGAAGAAGTTCTTCTATACATGGTATATTCTTCTCCCTTACCCTATGCTTGTTTTTTGTTTAAAAACAGTCTCGGAGAGCCACCCTCAGATACATAGCTGGGAAAGCAGCAAATTGTATTGAACAAATAATAGAGTATGAAATTTGCATGTCAAAATAGTCACCTCTCCCTTGGGAATGACAGCCACACAAATGGCGATGATCATGAACAAATTGAAGGCAGCCGATCCCACAATGGTGTTCGGCCCGAGGTCTCCTGCCTCGAATTTCTTCGCCAAAATCTAAGAATTTATATTTTAATATTTTACGCTTACTTCTGTCTCGTTCACATTTTTGGTACTCGCAGACCAGAGCTACTATCCAAAATAAACCTCCAGCTACTTTGAGTAGGCGGAGAAGGTTTATAACTTTTTTCTAAGGCTTTTCTAGCCTCTAGACCGTCTAAAAAGGTCTCGATTCTTCTCTTTTCCGGTGCTTTTCAACACTTGAGATGAGGGTTTGCAAATAAAGGTCTGCAAGCGATATTGATAGACGAGACTGGGATGATCCGAACCTTTCGAAAAAGAAGACAGAAAAGTGAGAAGCAAATAAATGATTCGTTATTGATCTTTATAGATTTCTATAGGCAGCAAAAATTTTAAATTTGTTTTACGATCAGAGGTTCTGACCAGAAATGATACAAATACAATCCTTTTTTATTGCTGTGTCAAGAAACTGCATACATACTTAACACTACATGTAAAGTATAGGGCATCATAATATTACGCCATCATGTATAAAATAATTAGCCAATTGCCCATGCATCATGTAATTATCAAATTGCCCACCTCAATGATGGAGAGCAGGATTTCAGGAGCAGATGATCCTGGAATACATATAAAATATTAGGAAAAATACGAATTGAAAACTTGACATGGTACATGGTGCTCTTCAAGCACACAAAAAGTATATAGTACGAAAATTTTACGCCTTCAAAAAGGGACCTACAAGCATGAAAAAGACATGTGGTCTCGACGCGCAAGCGGCGCGGTTTCAGCGCACAACATGTACACCTACATCGTTATCTCATTGCTGGTAAGGATCTCCTTGTCTGGTAATATAACTAACCAAGGGCCATGAGTGTCAGATTGGATACGGTATCGTTCCAGATTCGTACTTGGACTGTCATTGGGTCCAGTCCCGGTCGTTTGACGATAATTGTTCGTTGCATACTAAATATGTCTTGAGATATTCGTTGAACATTATAATTCGGTATTCCCGGAAACAACAGATTCGTAGTGACTGGTCTTCAAAATACGTTTCAGGCATTTGGCAGATTTAAATTAAGCGTAGTCGTACGTCAACTTGGAAGATACGTGTTTCAGACGTTTCATATAAGTATGAAGTATGATCATTTTAGTAGGGTTGCCTGAGCCTCAGGCGCCGATAGCCGTCTGTTGACAACATATGTGAGGTACAAAATAAAATAACTAATTGCTTACCTTGTAATAACTTCGATCGAACTCATGAACCTATCGGCCACGATGGACACTCCCAGGAAGCAATAAGCAATGACAAAGAAGTAGATTGTACCACGGAGAAGACGGTCCGTTCCAGATAAATCGAGGAACGGACGCCTGAATATTGATCAATATTTAAAAATGGAAGACGTATGAAATCACCCTTGTTAGTCTCACAAGATATGATGCATTCTAGTACTACTCTCTCAGCCGAAAAATCCGAAGCCATTTTTATTATCTTTTTGTTTTTCTCCTCTTTTCTCTAGGTGTTTTAGTTTGTCAGGTTTGTATATAGGCGGATTCTGTTTTCTAAAGATCCCGTTTGTTGCCCCTTTAATTGCCAACCTAATTCGATTGACCACTCTTTCTCACACAAAATCAGAAGGAAAAAAAGATGAAGAGAACAGAGGGAAGAAAGAGAGAGAGAGAGAGAGAGTAGCATAAAGATAGAGATGGAAGACATAAAGAGAAGACATAGAGAGAAAACAAAAGCATCATCTGTTTTCAAGCACACATATTTCATCCCCGCGTGCGATCTAGATGCATTTCGATAAGTATATGATTCAGAGGGATAATTCTTCTAAAAATCGTAAATTACAGAGATTTTTTTTCGTAAACCGAGTGTCATATCTCTTTAAAAAAAAACTTACCAAATGGGTACGATCATTCCATCGATGCAGTTCTTGGTTGCATCGGCTGCACTACAATTTGCGCCAGCATCCGCAAGGGCCAAAAGGCCGAAGAGAACGGCTGCCGTGAGGCACGGCACAGACCGCATCACCCGGGGTACCCTGCAAGCAAAGGGTACAGATGGGGTAGAATGGGGTACCAATGGGGACAACTGAGTACGACTTGGGTACCAAGGGGACAACTAGGTACAATGGAGTACAACTTGGGCACCAATGGGCTGCTATACATAAATGAAAACAATGAAAGGGTGTAAAACGGCAGGATCTAGGAAAAGTATTAACTTATTTTTTTTCGATGTTGTCTTACTATTTGTTTGGGCAAACAAAGAAAATCTATGCAAAAAAAATCAGTAAATACTAACAAAAAAAAGTAAAGGAAGCAGAACTTCACCACGCCTACATATTGACAAGAGACCAACTCTCTGCAGGCCTCAGAAAATATAATTTATTATATAAAACGGACAAAATTCAGAAAGAATATTAAAATCATGATGCTTCATGAAGAACCCTAATAAAATCACGAAAAAAATTTCAAATATATATCTCAGGTCCGTCTTACGTGATAATAATAAGCTATAGCGAAGCCCTACTATATCCAACTCATAAAATTGTAGTCTTTCACTGCCGTAATCAGACTTCTTTCTATAAATTATATGCTATAAATATCTTATTTTGAAGCTTTGAAGTTTTTTTTTGATAGCTCATTAGTTCTATAAATAGCGAATTTACGCACGGATATCACAGTCTTGCAATCACTGATCATAATAGAATTCAAAAATATTTCAAAAAAAAGAGTAGCTCACTTGTGGCGAATGAGGTAAATTTCCTGTCGTTTGACACCTATTAGATACAATAAAAGTGTTGATCGCGTACAGAAATTGTATATGTGAGGGACCGAAAAGAACAGATCTTTATCTGATTTTTAAGAAAGAAGGAGAAAAGAAAAAGAACATCTTCGCGTGCATGTACATCATAGTGATGTCATTCATTTCACCGTACTCAGACAATATATATTTGATTACCGTAGTCCCGTAGATAAATCTACCGTAGTTGATGTGACTATCGTAAATCCAAACATGTTAATAAATTACTTTTGTTTCAATATAGGGACAACGCTACTATTGTACATACAAGCGGAAGTCTATTTTATGAAGTTACATTGCAATGACAAGCAACCTAATATACTGATTTACATGTAATACTCATATCAAACACACTACATATATTTTCACTAAATAATTTAGAAGGTAGCAAACATTGCTCAACAATTAATCTTTGATGTGCGAAAGAATATGTCAATAATAGTAACTGTAGCACGAGATTTTAATTTCCTGCAATTGGCTCCTATCGGGTAACTCCTATCGTGTGCAAGCTCAAAGATTAACAATTAGTCATACCAAAGGTATAATCTTGGATAACAGAAAGCTGAACATAATTACTATCCCATAATTACTATCCCGTACATTTTTTAATGCGGTAAAAAATTGGGGGTGTTGGCCGAGCTGGAATCGAACCCAGCGTCTTTGGATTATCGGTCCACTGCGCGACTGCGCTAACCACTACTCTATTACTATTTCATGCCTATTAATTGCTATATAAACTGTTATTGATTGCGCAACCATTCAGCGCACATAAATACTCGAAAGCCGATAAATTCGTCATTTCGGGCGTTTTTTGTCCATAAATCGGCAATTATAACGCTCAGTTGATGGTAATAAACAATACAAAAAGCGGTGAACAAAAGTTGGGGAATCGATGAGATTTGTAAGAGAAATGTTTATTTAAGGGTAGAGAGGGAGGATTGGGGGATATAGAAATAGAAGGGAGGGGATTCATTCAGAGAGAGAGGGAGAGAATCTACATCTAAAGAGAGAGACAAATAGAGGTTGGAGATCGAGGGAAGCAGAGAGAGAGAGAGAGAGAGCTTTTCGTAACCGTATTTAAGGTCGTTAAGCAAAACAATGTCTGTTCTTAGCAAAGTGTTGTCTGAAAGTTGGGAAAGAGTAACTTTAAAAAAGAGAGAGAGAGAGAGAGAGAGAGAGAGAAGACAGGCAGATCAAAAGTAGAAGGTGGGGGTTAACGAGGTAATTGTTTAAATGTTTATTAGACTTTTAGAAAGAGCGCAACGCCATAGAGCTCCAGAAGATAAGGTAATTTTAGTTTTGTTAGAATATCTGGACGGCGGAAGAAAGGAATAAATGTGCTCTTCTCACTTGTCAATCAAAAGGGCTTTTATAAGTGGGAAGTTGTCCGAATTTAAGCAAATTCAAAATAAGAATCTATCCAAAAGAAGAAAGAAAGAAATAAGAATATATGGGCGAATTTGGCAGAAAGGGGAGGATATAATAACGTTGGACAATAGTCCCCATTCCCAGTCAGATGATACCATTTTGCAACTGTATTTGATAGTATTATGAATTATGACCCGTATAAATCGAGTAGTCTCTGGGATCCCATTACTGTATTGAAACTTTTTATTGACAATGATATACTAATCATAAACGTGCCGTGACACATTCACTTTTTTCAATATTAGGCTTCTACCTCTCCTGCATACATAAAATCTTCTCTAAGTAAAAGTTAATATGATCGTAAAATAGGATTCAATTCTTGTATATTCCAGAAAATACAATATTCTAAGTGTTGAGATAAGGCGAATTGCAAGTGGGGATGAGCTAAAGAAAGACGTCAAAGTAATAGAGGAAGACACTTAACTCGAGTTCCTACACTTCGGTAGTTGAGAGTAGACCAATCAGAACAGTTTATGTTTGCTCAAAGTAGGTGATAGAGATTAGGGATATGAAGAGGACACAAAGAGAGAGAGTGAGAGAGACAGAGAGAGTGAGAGAGAGAGAGAGAGAGCGAGATAGAGAGAGAGAGAGAGAAAGTGTGAGGAGGATGAAGATAATATGATTTATTTGAGGAGGAATGAGAGAAAGATACAAGCAACTGCCACTGAAAGAAAGTGCATGAAAAAAAAAGAACATCTTTGGAAAAAGATTTCGTTCCATGTCAATGAGGAACAGTTATAATGTATTATGATCTTTGGTAGAGATTCATAGAAATATTTAATTTTAATAATTTTAATTTTAGAAATTGTTGAAAAACTGTTGCAAACGTTTCTTATTATAATTCTGGCATGTGCTAAATTACATGCACTGTAGAAGTGCACCTTCACACAATTTCTAAAATTAAAATTATTAAAATTTAATATTTCTATGATGATTGAATCTCTATTCTACCAAAGTTCACAATACATGTTCCTTGCGGATTTAACCCGAGAAGTTCTGAGCAAGAATTCATACCACATTTATACTTTAACCATTTAAACATTCTACACCTGTGGATGGACTGGGTTAGGTCTTACTTTACAAAAAGTTTTCGAAACAGTCTAACCGCAGCAAGCTCAATTCAATAGAAAAGTCCGGACTGAATGTAACAGTAAAACTACAGCAAATAATTGGTGTGTTCGAGTTACATTGACTCATAGCAGAGAGATCGCAAAACGTCCAATTTTTGAAAATAACCCAGTGGTAGGCGGTTGATTTCCCTCTCTGACGTCATTCCCAAAATGTAGATTAACAGGGGGTTAATCGGGCGCACAAACAGTTACAATGAAAACAGACAATAATGTAAACGGGGGTTTAGACTCCCTTTCACTCTCTCTCTTTCTCTCTCTCTCTCTCTCTTTCTCCCTCTCACTTTCTCTCTATCTATTTTAATCTCTCTGTGTCTTTCTCTCTTTATTTTTCTCTTTACTCTCTCCACTCCCACCTTTTAACCACCGGGTGAGAATATAGAAATAGTTTTTCACGTAAAACCATGTATGTTTAAGGTGTTTGGTTTCTCAAGACTGCATAACACCATTCATAGTGCCTCGATTTATGATAAATTCACATACACATTTATTTGGTGCTACTTTTTAGAAATTAATAAGGATTAATCTACTATGGGTACTAATAATCATCAATCAATAGTTTGTCTAATGTAAATGAGCATGGATTCGGTGCTGATAGAACAATATAGGTCGCGGAATCAAATAAAATTGGCCACCGCAGGGGACCAGTTGCCACCAAGCTGAGAGGGAGGGAGAGAGAAATAAAGAGGGAGGGAGGGAGAGGGAGAGAGAGACAAAAAGAAAGAGAGAGAAATTTATAGGAAGCACAATTGCCGATGAACTTTGTGCATGTAACGGAACAAGCCGGCCAGAAGCTATGATGGCCTTGCACTAGAAATGCTAACTGATAGTGAAATATACTCAGTGAGGCACGGACGAGATAGAACTGTACCACTTTTTCGTGGAATATTTGGATTTCTAGTGGGAAACAGTGAGACTAGCAGAATGTACAAAGAAGCAGTAGCGAGTCGTTATAATTATGAATTATGTGTTTCCTCGATATACAGATAGACGCAGGGAGAAAGAGAGAGAGAGAGAGAGGGTGAGAGAGAGAGATGGGATTTTGGGGTTTGCTGAAGATAAATTGGATAAAGCTAATTCATTATATATGACATTTTGCAAATTGCTGGAACAATTGGCAACTTGGTCAAAAAGGTGTATTGAATCTGTGTCTCCTGTGACCCAGAGGCTGTTCCTATGCCTATAAGATGGCTCAGGTTACACGAAAGCGTAAAAGAGAGGTTCACACAAATAATCCGACAAATTCCGCTATTATACTATTAAATCTAGAATGAAAATAGTTAGAATATTTTAGACGAATGTTCCTACACTTGTTTGTAATTAGTAACGTCTAAAAATTTCCTCCATCGGTCCAAGAGGTACGCAAAATTGAGCACTCTAAAGGCACAGTAATTCAATAATAATGACTACCTACTACGTTTCTGAGAGCATCATCACAAAGGTTTGGCTCTGGCATAATATTCACGTGAGTTTAGCTTTGGTCAGAATCGTCAGAAGTAGGCATCCCTATAGATTCCGTATCGGGCTATTCTATTTTAATGGCCCAAGTACGGACATGTTAATTAGCTTCCTGACAGTACTTAACATGAGTGTAGATATGAAGATTTCCATGTTAAAGTCAAATCTACCTCACGTAAAATTAGGGCAAGATTACGTCTAAAAGATTTTCTTACAAGGCCAGAGGCTACTGCTAATGTCAGTCACGACCGAAACTAAACGGGGAAATGGCAGTGTTAAATAAATCGAAATTCAGAGAATTCTCGAAGATCATCCGCTATTTTGTTTCGTGTAAAGGGAGCATCGGAAGGACAAGAAGGTACTCAAGTGCAGTCATTTCGGCTCAAAATTGGCATTCCAACAGTGAAAATCTTGGATAAAGGGGTACAAGACACCAGGGGGAGAGTAACTCACTAGTGAGGCTCATGGGGAGCAACCAAAGTGAATGAGACAATGATCTATACACGAGTAATGTGTGTGGATGTCACATAGGTGTCTGGGTGGATGGAGCAAGGTGCCTTATAGAATTGAGGTGCGTGAATGGCAGTGGGTGGGAGTACTGTATACTGTAGCAGGTCGGCTACTCGGAGATTGGCAGTCTCCAAAAGAGTGTCTAGGCACTGAGCAATCAGAGGAATACAGAAGAGAGGTTGCCTAGTTGGAGTGGGCAAGTCGAGAGGCTGTCTCTTATCTCTCCACTCTCTCAGGAGCATGTAGTCTCTCGTCGGGATAACACATCCACTCTAGCTTCTCTGACAGGTTCGCCCGGGTCATCGGTAGCCTGACCCACTCGACTTTCAAATCTTAGTTCTTTTCCGATGGTCTCAACCTTTGACGAAAGAGAGGGAGAGAGACGCTAAGAGAGACTGCTCGAATACTTGCAACATCCGTTGACGCAATTCGCAATTGCAGAGCCAAGATGGACTTCGTCTGTTTAAAGGGATGTGTTCAATGTTCATAGCACAACTGCAAATAAGAAGACTGCAACACACCAAATTACGATTCGGAATTGAGGTAAGATAAGTGGCAAATGCCTATAGCGTGAATGTGGCTACATGACACCATTAGCAAGCAGTGTGCATGTCCAAGTACCATCTATGCTTCTATGATGGAGAGCGAGAAGTCACAGACTTTCATCAGACAAGCAAACGTCAGCAGTTTCATAAAAGGGCAGCTATGTGCAGGTACAGACCTACCCGCAACAATTAACAGTTTGGTTCGATAAGTAAGTACGACAGTACGAACCAAAATGAATCCTAAGACTAAGATGTCACTGCAACAAGGACGCCAACATCATAACATGGTCCGTTGAGCAAAAATAAAAAGAAGAAGAAAGTAGTGAGCAAATGGTTACTGACGTGTGATTGTTATCGAGTTATGCATTTGTATTGTATGTGAAATGCGATCCGCTTGAACAAACACAGCAAAAGAATGGAAGTTGTGGGTGGGGGAAGGGGCAACATCTAGAGTTGCCGAATCCAAGGACTCAACCAATATATAATAGAGTACGTGATTCACACCCTGACCATGAGTCGGGAATTTCAGGGCCTCATCTTTGAAGCGGTATGACAAGTGGTTTGTGTATGCCGACACAGAATGACCACAATTACCTGCATATAACACATGATACCGCAGTTGTCGCTACACAAACCACATGGCATAGACCTAACGGGTTTCTCGATATTTGCATTCACTTTTGTATTGCAAATTCACTCTAGTATTCCTTTACCACTTTGCAATTTTCGCAGTTTTTGTCAAGCACGCATTTTGTTTTGAATCAGATTGAATTGTATGTATACAGTACATCGAAAGCGTAAAATTATAAAAGTAATTCAGAAAAATTAATAAATAAGAAAGCGTGGTTATGTATATGTGAAAGAAAGTTATGTTCACGCGCATAATATAATTTCATCTTCAGAGTTGAAATCTGACGCAGAGCTCTTTTAACTAACTAGCTCGAAAGAATTTCATTTTTTCGTCTAGGAACAAATTCAGGGTGGAAACTGGAAAAAAGGGCTCTCTGATGTAACCCAAACTATGTTAGCGCTATCGCGGCTCATTTTAACTCCTCAAACCCCTATGTTGTCAACGGTCAATGTAAATAAGTCTCGTGAATGAATAACAATGTATATTCTAGACAATTCTATGTACATTATTTACATTGTTTGATTCCTGGCATGTTTCGCATGAAACAAGTATACATCGGTCAAAAAATCTAGAACCTTTTGCATGAAATGGACGAAAATACTACGTATCCGTAGAATAATTTAGTAATTGTTTCAAACCAGAGCCTGATTGCTAAAATATAAAGAAACAGGATCTGAAACATAACAAATATTATAATTGGGACGTAAAATAAAAGTGCGCGTATGTAAAGGATAATGGACATCTCGTCTCGATTCAAATCCCTCAATGTGAGCTGAATCTCGTCCGGACCAAAGGGTGATTTACACCGATTGAATGCATATGTTTCCAGGCAAAAGTGGCCGCTTTAATGGAAAAAGCATCGGGATCAATCTAGACTAACACTAGGAATAAGCGAGAAGAATTCTAGTTTGAGTTTTTCATGAGGCATGCATGGAGGAACTATCTACTGGAGTAAACTACTGGGAGTTATGCTCTCTTAATGCGGACATGTGTTTTTGTTCATCGATAGTTACCTACTAGCATTGAAATACTGCAAGCACCTTAATTATAATAAAATATTTGGGTAATGAATATTGTGTCAACCCCTAAAAAACACGATTTACTCTACCTTCTTTCACATGGCGCACACACACTAAGAAAATAATATTTAATAACCTTTCTTTTTGCCAAAAGTCAATTAGTCGTCCACATTTCTTGTATTCTTTTCAAATTTGGTCTTCTTTTCATGACTCAGATTCAACGTTTCGGATCACACCGACCTAACGTCTGAGAGTGATTTACGCCCCAATCACATACGTTTCAATTTAGTGAAAATTGTCGGAAGGAAACAAAAAGAATCCTTGAGCAAAGTTGGAATTACGCAACGAAACCAAATACAATACATCCATTATAATTATACATATGATGTACCGTATTATTAACAACGGAATGTTAAGCGTAAATAATTTGTAAAACAATATGTAAGGTAATCGGAGCTTGCCGAATAATAATGATACATATTTATGTATGAATAAGAGTCAACACTTCACTTTAGACAATGGACTATAGATATAAAAACAAGAAATATAATGACTAGCTACCATGGAAATAATAATGTAGCGTAGGGAAGATACGCGGTTACGCCGACACTATATCTTTAAAGAAAGACTGAACAAGGAACGAAATAAGAGATTTAAAGCGAAATACCAGCCGGTTTTTGAAACGCATCTCAAATATCAGCATTCTTATGCAGTTATGCTAAAAGGGGTCTATTGGGGTCTATTTTTTATTCAAATTTACGCTCATTTGCATGTGAAGCATAGGAAAGCAGGGAATACTCTATGCGTTTCAAAAACCGGCCGGTATTTCGCTTTAAATAAACAAAAATATATTTAGTAGTTGTGAAAAATAAATGTTGAGCCAAAGTTCAAAGTTCTCTGCAAATTTTCACGCACGTGTTTCCTAAAGCCGATTCCCGTAAACTAGGAGAGAAAAAGGTTTCTCGAGCGCCTTTTTTGGACATCAAAGACTTTTTTTTGGGGTTTGTCTTGTTATAAAATAGTAACCAAATTTGCATAATCAGATCGCAGGGAAAACTCTTTCGCGTGACTCTGAATGCTACATATAGAGAAATAATGCGTGAAACTCAGATAACAGTAAGAGCATAGTACAGACAAGTTTATGATAAAGCAAAGACCGTTAGCAAATAAGCTCAGAAACATCAATCATATACTAGAGCCTACTAGAAAAACTTCAATCCACAGTAATTTGAATTTGTCACATCATATCTTCTATCATGATACGCTAACTATTCTACAACACGAGCTACATTGAAAATTGCGTCAAAAAATAATATTTTCACACAAAAATAATATTATAGAAAAGAAACCAGGAACCATGTGAGAGTGTTAATTTCTCCCAAACAAAAGGTGAGCTAATGAATTAGTTGATCTTTTTAGATTCATGAAGATCAATATCCCTAGGGAACACATTACACACTAAACAAGAGATAAAGGGTGAAGATAGAAAGAGGAAATGCTAGGATTTAAGAAGAAACAGAAGATTTGGGAAACTAGGATAGTGTAGTTTAATGTTATAAGGAACTGTATCTAAGAACACTCAGCGCCCTATAAGGTTACCAGAATTTAGTTTAAAAAGGAAATTATTACGACGATTTAATTTAATTTCACCTCTTTAATTTAATTTTACCTCATAACAGTAGAAACTCGCACTTTGCAGTCTAATCGTCTACCGTATAATTAGTGTGAAATAATGCTACTTGTTGGGACTTCTACTGCACTTGTACTATTGACAATATCAGCTTACATTAAAGATAATGTCTTATCAGTCAGATCTCAGAGCAAAGCATGAAAGGTAAAATAAAACCTTCAACGTTTTGTTGTTGCAAATTATAATTATGATGCACACATACAAGTTAACAGAATACCTCATCAACACAGATCTCATATTATGATATATTCAATTCAAAATGTAATAATTATAATTATAAAATACTTACCTTAATCTAGAAGCAGTCTCTTGATCAAAAAGATAACTCTTTGTCAGAGGAAATTCCTATTTGAAGTCCTTCCACGTTACGCATAAAGGAATACTTTGCGATGAAAACTTAGAATTATAGATAGTAATAATCACGGAATATCCTGGAATGTTCTAAAATACTGAAGAAAAATACACATAAACTTGGTTTCACACAAATAATCAAAATAATGAACGAATGTATGAAAAAAAGAGTAGCAAAAATATATTATCGAATGTTTTTATCAGAACGTTTTTGATGTCCGAGTTTATACAATGAGTGAGCATAAGGCGATTATGTGTAAATTTGAGCATTTGAAACACATGTTTCCCTCACTAAAGGGACACAACGGGTGGTAGACAGGAAAGAAACGAAAACAATGATATTATATCCTACATTTATACTTTAGATTAAATATAGATTAAATGACTGAGATAGAATGGAAAGGTACTCTTTAAATAAGATTAATAAGAAACCCTTCATGAGGAAAACATTTAGAATTGAAATAACAACTGTACCTAATATGAATCTGTAAACATGTTAGTATTAGTTAAATTTTGTGTATCAACATTTCATTACTCCTACTGTCGCGATGAACTTAAATGTCTTCCCTAGGAAAATAAATTCACAAGAAAAACAATAAAAACGTGTAAATATGGATGAACGTCGGAAATTAACCACCCACGGGAATTTTTTTTTTGATTATTTTACAACTTATCTTATAACTTATTGAAACCGAGTCCAGTAAGGCGAAAACGTTGTGTGGAAAGAAACTTTTGCACGCACTGAAACGGACTTAATTTCATTCCACTCAATTGGATTTTGAACCAATTCTACAAGGAAGTAGTGGATATTCATTAAAGCAATGGACTGATGGATTCTTACTAAAACGGCTGCAAAATTAAACATCACAAGTACAGTGCTTCAATGTAGAAACATATTCAAAGACATTGTAAATGTTTCTACACTTGGTGTTTTGCATCGTCACACTAAAAGCAAAACGTCGCGCAGTTCCGTGGCGGCGCACCTACATTCACGCCTTGGGTTCGCTGCGAAACGACCTTTCACCAGTGTAGACAGGGTCTGTTACCGTGACCAGAAACATGGCTACATTATTGTTCCATAAATATTTATGGATTTAGCGTTGATTCCGCAAGTCTATTTTATTACTCTTGCGTGTTCCACAGAAACATCGGAACTTGAAAATATTTCCACTAAACATTCTCTCCGATATCGATCTTTGACGTATTCAGTGTATAGTCTAGATTAGATAATGCATCATATTCATTTTTATTCGTATCTTTCTAAGATTTCACACTCTTTAGCAAGTAGTCTTCGCTTGTCTCATGAAGTGTGAAGTTAAGTAAGTAAAGAGGACAGGCAAATCCTCTGTTTCTCTCCTTTCTATACCTCGCCCTAGTGAATTCGACTTGATCTTCAGTGTTGATTTCTGAGTACGGTATGTAAGTCAACAAATAGGACATCACTTCTCACTCCCAAGTAGAAACAGTCGACCATCGGAGTACTTGGAATTAACCAAGGTAATGCCCCTCAAACGCGCACAAACTATTCGAGAGCATACGGTGCGAGTCATCACAGCAATTGCGAGACGCAGACACAGAGAGTTGACGAGAGAGTATGTGGTTGTGGAGGTCGACGACCCCGGCAAACATGTATCTGGAGTAGTAGACACACACTCGATACGCCGTTGGTCGGCTACGGACCGAAGGGTGGAATCCAAGCACTAACTGATTGGCTGGATCTGCAATGGCAAAACTATAGAGGGGAGATTTAGCGGGGACCGATTATTGGGGATTTACTGACTAGCTGTGACTGTAGTATGTGGAGTGTGCTAGTTTTCGAAAAGTATATGGCAAACTGTAATCTATGAGCGAACTATTACCAAACTGTAGGATTATGTTAAAGCGAAAGGTTCAGATGCACAGAAACACGATAATTAATCATACATTTTAGGAACTGTCCGTGTTCGTTACACCGGCAGAAAGTAATTGAACTAACATGAATCTAGTTTGATTCAATCTATTTGAACGACAATAGCCACAAATCAGAAAAAGGAAACTAAAACCGGGTAAGAAACGTATTGCAAACAAAGTTTTTGTTTCAAATTTGATAACGGATTCAGAAAAAAATCGCTACTAATTAAGTCCAAAAAATGTAAATGTTGTGGTTTTGAATATATGGTCAGCTCTGAGGGTTTTCCGCGTCGGAAACTGAAGTCCAGTAGATCCCCCATGGGACTGCTGACATCGATATGCTTATTGTTACGAATAACGAACCAACAAGCATTGGGTATTATTAAAGCGGCATGGCACGTGGTTTCCGGACAACTCCCATGTAACATGCAAATTGTGTTCCATTCTGTCGCGGCAAGGATAAACGATAAACTTCACAAACCACACGTCATACCGTTTCCAGAACCAGAACTATAACTTTCTATCTAATGTAAATATCGTCAAGCAACTTCCTAATCGATGAATCGCTATATCATCATCGATGTGAGAACACGATTTTAAAGCGAAATACCGGCCGGTTTTTGGAGATCGTCACATATTGAATGCTACATTTAATTTTTTATTCTATTTATGTTCATTTGCATGATAAGATACTCGAAAAAGATTTCGCTTAAAAAACTAAAATACTTATGAAGAAATGCTTGCAGGAATGTCTAAATGCAAATGAACGTGGGAAATGTCCAAGATGGAGTCCTTCATTCCCACGGCTATCCAATGTCACTATTCTAATCTCCTATCCTCTCTACTCTCTCTCTCTCTCCCTCTCTTCCCTCTCTTCCTCTTTCTCTCTCCCTCTCTCTTCCCTCTCGTCTCTCTCTCTCTTTTTAAGCTTTTCCCTTTTAGGCATAAAGCTCTTGTTCACTAAACAAAGAACGTGCTAGCTTCGAGGTTATTACGTTGTTGAAAGGAATGAGAGATTTAGGAGGATTAGAGATAGAAAGGAAGGAATACAAAGAGAGAGAGAGGGAGAGAGAGAGAGAGTTGGACTACCTAAGCACGAGGTTGGGTTAATAAAAATATGCATATTCAATCAAACAGCGGACACTTAATAACAACTAGACACAGCACTCTGTCTTGTTTTGTCACTCAGTTGTCCGTGTGTATTCTCTCTTTCCCACTAAATTAGGTTTATAAGGCTTCCTTTAGGGAAGGCACATGAGAAGTCGAGCTTCTTTTTATATCTGATACTATATAAATGTGAATTGTAAATAACAAGTAGAAGTATGCCTCAAAAAGGCCAAAAGCAAAAAAAACTTCGAAACATTAACTTCCGCTTCCAAAATATCCCCTCCATGATAGAATCTTCATGTTATCTTGACTAATAAATTAGTTGAGAACACGAGATCCTTTTTTGGAAAACATTTCGACTCCCTCCTCTTGCACATACTTAAATATTCAATTGAATCTGAGATTTGAAGAAAACTTTCGAAATTAAGGACTTGGAAACTTTCAAAAAAGCCTAGTTATTTTTCTGGTTCTGCGAGCTTCATTCCCTTGGGACAATGTCTTTTGACATATTCCACGAGCCGTGGAAAATTTAGCAGCAAAATGGTTCAAAATTTCGACGAACGTTCTAGAAGAAATAAATATTATAAAAAAATCATGTTTGACTACTACATACATGAAAGCAATGTGAAGAGCAAAACACAGGGAATTTACTTTATGTTGAAACTTACATAGGGAACAACTATAATGAGTTTTACTACCGACACTAGCTAGACATGGTTACATGTTGAAAGTTGTAAATGAGAGGTAATAGTAATAGCCCCATTTAGTCCATTCAAATTCAAATAACGTCATTCCGTGCCAAGTCTGAATAAGCTCTTCCCTTTAGTACGAGGACAAATTATTCAATAAATTATTTATCGTGGACTTCAAAGATCAAGAATAGTCGCAACATATGAGTATAAATACTTCTTTTTAAAGAAATGCACGACCAACATTTTGGGTTTTTAAAACGATCAATTAAAAGCGATGTTCGTAAAATATTAGTAAAATGTAATTTTCCTATGGCTGGTTTACTCAACAGTTACACAAAGGAAATAAACCCTTAGCGTAAATTGCTATGATTTTAAAAGAACTGATGCAATCTATTCGTGTAAAAATTCATCGACTGTACCAGTTTAATATTAAGAAAAAAAAACACATTCGATACATTTACCATAGAATAAAGCTTCAGTTGAGGTAGAAGAATCAAATAAATTATATCAGAATAGGAAAGAAGCCGGGTCATTTTCAAGAAAGAAATGAAGAAAAAGTATTTATCTGGGGTGCAATGGGGCACTTAATTGCAAATCTCCCTCTCTATCTGTCCCTCCCTCTCTCTCTCTCTCTCTCTCTCTCTCTCTCTCTCTCTCTCTCTCTCTCTCTCTCGGGTGGTCCAAGTTTTGCAGTAGTTGGGGCCGAAAAAATCCGCTTTCCCTGCGGGGAAATGCATACCAAATTGGTGGAACAAAACTCCTTTTCTGGGCTGTTGACCATTATTGGGGCTTCTCAGGAGGGATGGAAGTTTTTAAACGTCATTTGAAGTCCGACGTTCTTTGAGAGACGGAGAGAGAAATATAAACAAATATAAAATATGCCAGCACATTTTTTTGTTATTTCTGATTCTCTAATGGTTTCCGTAGATTTTGCAGATTTGCCATAATAAGGTTGCTATAATAATGCAGATTTGCCGCACACACGAGTCCGTTATACCTATAGCTATAATAAGATCAACGAAACAATGCAAATTGCACTGAGGTCACTGTTCATGTAGTTAAATCAAGGTTTCTTTTCTATATTACGGGGTTTCCAAGTATCCCGTCGTGATTCTGTCAATACAACCATATTTCTGCACGAAACCTGCATATATAATATGAAAAATTAAAGAAAGATATTCTCGTGTAGTTCCAAGATACTGTAAATTTTTAGCATACTTGGAAACCTCATAATTTTTCACCCATGTCGCTGTGTGGAAATTTCAAAATCGAAATGTAAATCGTAATTTTTCGTAGTGTAGAAATGCTTACGGAAACACAATTCTCCGCTCGATTTAACCAATAAATGCCGGTGTTTTTTCCTCCATTTTCTTCTACGATAAATTTCTCCGTGGAAGCGCTTTCGAAGCAGAAAACTGCCAATTTAACGCTACTATGAGGATATATATTGAGCGTTAAAATATAATGGCAACAAACATTTCACAAACCGAGCACTTATGACTTAGAAGCGAAACACTGATTAATAATAATACAAAATAATAAGAATCTCTTCTAATTAACAAGTATCTCCTGTTGAATACATACGCGAACCGTAAAAAGTTGTAAAAACAATTGCATAAGAAGAGCTTAGGAATTAATAATAATTATGGTTGGAATATTTTCATACCCAGTTATTGCTATACGCTATACTTATACATACTATCAGTTTTTCTACATTGGGTGACACTTGTTTTTTTTTAACAATACAACATTTTGCATTCAAAAACAACCTTTTCACTTACGCAAGGCTTTGAGAGGATTCAAAAAAAAAAGTAAAATATGCAAATATTTTTATGCTGCGAATAGAATATTTGTGGAAAAAAATTCACAATCGAAAAGTTCAAATTCTTGCTGAGAACATAGAAATAGAAAAGAAAACGATTAATCACCTAGGAAAGTGAAGCAGAATTCGATTTTGTATTAAGAACAGCAAATCACTGATAAAATAAATCTCTTAGAAACGGTTTGCAACAAAAGACCCTTTTAGTTATACAGCCACTTTTCAGTATTGTTTTTTCAATTTTATTTCTATGCAAAACACAAAAAAAGTGTGGCAGTATGTAGTCGGTGATAGTGTTGTTTAAATAAATAATCCTAAAATAAACATAAACACAGCCAAAAAAAAATTGCACAAACCAAAAGCAAATAAATTTGCAGGTAATAAACGTAAACCCGTAAGCGGAATAAATTGTGCTTCAGATGTCCTCTTTTTTCCCTTCTGACTGATGCTCTTCCAAATCCAAATTCTAAGTGAAAGAAGCCCAAAAAGGCTACACAAAATGACCGAAAAACGGAGGGAAACAAGAAAAATTAAACAAAATACTGACTTTCTCCAAACAAAATGAGAAACGGGTGATTATATGTATGTCTATGGTAAAATGTTCCTCTCAAGAATTCCCAAAAATCTCAGATATCCAATTTCTATAGAATTTGAAGCAGAAGTTTACAATAAAAGTTGAGAATAACAAACTAATAACAATAGTAACAATAACAAACGAAGAAAAGAGGTAGGAAAGGATTACAAAGGGCATCAGTCTGCCAAAAAGTGAAACTCGAAAACAAACACAATAAAAAACTGAGACGAAAAGCAATTTTTCAGAGAAACAATTTCCTCCGTATGATGTGAACATTTTTGAAAAAACTTTATTTACAATTTGGTGGGGATCATATCTGCATATCGAACGAAAAGTTATCTAATTAATCTAATTGCAATTTTGTCTAAAATTAATTAAATTTTCAAGTAGTGACAACGTAATTATGCCAATTGCGTAGTCAATAGGCTAATAGGGCAGGGGTCGCTTCAAATCGCCGGTTTTATGCCAGATTCTCGACAAGGTGCACAGATATGTTAGACGCACATTAGTTTACTCTGAAACTCAATGCGCCTTTTCAAAGGTAAAGAGATCTTTCCTTAAAGAACAATTTTGAAAACAGCGTTTCTTTGCACTCAATTCCAGAGTATTCCCCGGCAAAAGTTCGGCCAGGTACCGTAGCCAGAAAGGTTAAAATACCTTTTTACAGTTTATATGCATTCCTACAGTTAAAAGAATGAAGAACATTGCTAATTATAACAAAGCGTTTCCAATTTTTACCCTTGATTCGCTGGCCTTTTGCCGAAAAATAACTTGCGAGTTAAAAGAAATTGCGGTTATACACTAAAACAAGCGAAGCCTTTGTTGCAAATTTTGGAATTCACATTTCTGTGAAAGTTAAACGATGGATAGTGACTTATATTTTTGTGAACCTGTTGAACGGATCCTTGATCTATAAATCATAAAAAGGAAGAAGTCGATTTGCAGATTTGCTTATACAGCATACACAAAAATTCTCTCTACTATACATATATTAGGATAGTCATTGCTGGTCTTTTGTGACTATAACTTTGATATTTGATTCCATATTGTTGTCAAGGGTTTTGTGAAGAATGTGAAAAATGCTCTACTGGGCAATTACTAACTAATTGAAAAATTCAAACCGATAATTTATAAAATAACTGACGCGTAATAACGTCCGTTTGAGGCCATTTTTCCAACACAATTTGTACCCATGGAAACGAGTGAGTTCTTCACATAAGATACATATTTATTATAAATATACGAATTTTAGGGAAACGGCATATAAAAAATATGGTTTCAACTCGTTTCAGTTGGCGATGAGAAACATTTTTTTAGTGTGCCTGCCCCTTCAGATGCCGTTTTCACCACTCGATTCCCCCCGGTGAAGTATTCCCCAGGGAATAACGTGAGCCATTCTAACGTGAGAGTCACAGGGAAAGGACAACAGTCCCCCCCCATTGCTCGGGGAATTGTAGGTATCAGTGACACAGGTATTTATTTACAGCGCGTTTTCATCGCACCTCAGGTTTACGCCTTTATTTCGTCGAGCAGAAAGCACAATTGCGCTTTTTTTTTTTAGGTTTTTCTCCTGGTAATTTTACTTGGCAACAGTGGCACAATCTGTCTTATAATTCTACCACCTTTGGGTGCAAGGTTTTATTTGGTTCATTACGTGTATTTTATAACACAATCTGCACCCGTACAAAAATTTGTTTTCTTTCGATTGTTTTTTGCGCGTAGTAAGAGTATTTTTATCATCATACCAACCTATTTATAAAAAAAGGTTATAAAAAACTTGTTAAGCTGGAGTTTAGGAAGAAATATTCAAAATGTTCTTTGTTCTGAGTTGTTCAAAAATTCAAAGCCTAAATCCCTCCTCAACAATTAATATGTCAGCCACACGAAGTTCCTTTTGGCCCAAATACACTGATTTATTTATGAGGCCAGTATTTACAATGCTGATGTTTTGGTGGATAAGTTGTTTGTATATGTACGCATACCAAAATTGGTCAAACAGCTACCGGACGGTTTGCGGTGACACTTGGTCACCATTTAACAATTTTAAAATAAAATATAAATATAGACATGGCATGAACATACGTAGGAAGTGGGCAAGCCAGTTTGGTGATGGTTCACTGCTTTTTTTTCGTGGGCCAACCTACTACTTATTACTACTTAGTGACATGTGGTGACCAATTTTCATCGACGTCACCAACTGGTCACCAAATGGTCAAGGACTAGTTACGAACCAGTCGGTAAAAAAATTTCGGTAAAATCCATTTGGTGACGGGCCAACGACGGTTTTTCCGTGAATTCGGCAATTATTTCGTTTTCCTGTATCTTGTAGAAAGGTGTGCTATAACTGTGAAAATAGAGTGTTTTTAGTTTTTTATGTGATGTGATGGTGTTTGCAATAAATCGTTTTATTTTCTTTGGCTCACATGGCATTCATGCACATACTGTACAAAACTTATATACATATGTATTTTATATTTGTGGTTGATATTCAGGGAAGCCCCCATGACGTCTCTTCAACCAAGAAAACAAATGCAGATTAACCATGTCACACAGTCTCGAACAAGTACCATTTTGATTGGTGTCATTGGTTTTATATAAACATTTTCATAGGGTTGTCAGTTCTAAGTAACGGGAGTCTGCGTCTCCGAAACTTGAATAGTTCCTCGGTAAATGAATGTCTGCACCGCCAGGCCTTCCATGCTCTCTCCGATGTCTCTGATCGCAAGGTTCACCTTGAGGCCTATACCATGTAAGTCGGAAAAAAGAACCCAATGACATCGATAATTATTCCAATTGACAAGTTATTCGATGATGCTGGGAAAGGGATAGTTTAAGAACATAATACACCTGTAAATCCATTCTTGATTTGTGGAAAATCACTAATTGTCAAACAAACTCAATTACCTTAAAAACATTAAAAAAAACTCACAATCAGCAAAATAGCAATTGTGGGTTTCCATGTATGCCAAAAACAAATGTGCGTTCCCTTCCAAGGATAGAAAAATTTACCTTATTTTCCCTGAATTGAATATTTGACATGAGAAATTAATACATGGGACTCGCGAAGTCGTTAAATACGGTAAATTTGTCCGGATACTTGGAAACCCCATTACTTACCAGACCAATTCAGGCAGAATAAAACCAATTCAGGGCTGGAAATGAAGTTATATAACCAAAAGAAGAGTATCTTCTATAAAAAGCATCGAACTTCGCAACATTGTCGGCCCTGAAATAAGGAAGATAGCAACAACATCTGCAGCGATACACATCATTCTAGGTGCGCGATAAGCCTGAGCTACAGCTGAGCGATAAGCTGGAGGGCGAACCTGTAGCTTATCCATTAAAACTCCTCGCCCCGCTTTACCTTGGACACTACCCCAGCCAAGTAACTATATAGAGGCTAGATTCTTGCGCTAAAACAAGAACAAGCCGAAGTAGTTGTCCGTCCGAAATAAGACACTCTAGCGATACTATGAGATATTTCACATTTACAAAAGACTTTGTTTCATTAATTTACATATGTAGCGTACATTTCCTACATTACGTACAAATGTCCCATCCCCAATTTTCCATTTCCCTTTTTTGCAAATGCAAAGTCACCATCACGGTTGCGCACGCGGATATCATTCTCTCTTATCCCTATCTCTCGTTCTCTCCGTTCCTGCTTCTCTCTCTATTTCTCTCTCCCCCTCCCCTCTTTATATCCCTCTATTTCCCTCTTTCTTCGCATCTCCCTCTATCTAATGAACACGTTGCAGACACACGCAAATCGTCATCAGGTGAGAGGGTTCTTTAGAGAGCACGTGTTCTGAGAGACTTCGTAGGTCGGCCGTCCGGTTGTATCTTCTCTATTTGGTGCTTCTTCTCATACCGTATTCCGCTTCTTCCGCTTCCTTACGCGCGCGTCGGAGCAGAGACAGTGGAAAAGACAAAGGTAATACAGAGGGAGAAATCAGAGATGAAGAGAGGTGAAAAGGATACGCAGAATATAGAGAGAGAAGCTTTGCGGAAGAGTGCGGAAGACCGCTTCCGCCTCAAGAAAGCACAGATCAGGACGAGTCCGGGGGCACCCAAGTGTTGCATTCCTGTAAATGAATGGATACTGCCCTCCTTTTATGTCTTTTTAAATTTTCTCTTCTGTCGGATTGTGATTTGTAAGCAGAATGTTTTATTGCGGACCATATCCAGCGGATTGCACGTGGATTCTGAAACGTGTCCTCGATAACTGCATCTCCATGTATTATATGCAAATTTATGTGCCTTTCTCTTTCTGTGCCTGAGCACTTCGGCCCTGAATACTGGAGTTGAGGTCATTCCGACCAAATTCAATTATTGAACATATATAGAGCGTGATTCATATACGTTGTTTAAATAATTTTCAATGACTTCCTATTAAAATGAGGATGTTGTTTATATTATGACCTGGACTGGAAATATGTTCTTGGCTGAACCTTCCTATGTTGCCTATGTAATATCTTCGCTGGCCCTTTTCCAATCTCCATTTTTCTTTTGTTGACAAAAGAGGCTGCCGAATGGAGAATTTGGGTCCGTCTTTCTAACAAGGGAAATTCCTAGTTCATATCAGTTTGTCCCCAAAACGTCGATTAATTATCGACTCTGCCACACACACTCAAATAATCAATATCACATGGTTAGATAATTAGAACAGAAATAAGTTGTGCAACTTACTTTCGTATGCAAATAAAAGCGATATAACACGTGGTATGTGAATATCCGTGTATTCTATCTTGGTTGTGTTCCATTCCGACGCTCTATCCACTGAGCCACTTGAGATGGAAACGCATATTTGATATGTAGGTGGAAATTTGCAATTGATATATGGGAACAGTAGTGCAGCATACTTTTCAAAACCACGTGCCATACCGCTTTAAAATAAACGTCCTTATTTGAATGCAAATTGATATCCTCATACAGTGAGACAGTTCATCTGTGAGCAAGAGCGCATCTGTTGGTCGGTCCTTTTGTAATGAACCCAACTATCATATATGGACGTTGTGCAGCACCTTACTGTTGGCAATCTGTTACAAAGAAAGGGTCCGATACAGATTAAGGGCAACCAAGGCTATCATTAGAATGTAGATGAAAGAGACTTATTAGTAGCACAGTGCCTTTCTCGATTCCTTTTAGTCCTTTTTGCTTTAGTGGTTCTCATGATCGTGAAGTTTTAAGCCATGCAGGGCTTGTCGGGTACTGAGGTTCTATCTTAGACCTAATTTCATCATTTCCATTAAAAAGGTAGGTATGCTAATTGTTAGACCCATGTTCTGCATAGAATTGAACTCTGTTGGACGCATGCTTTCAAATGACGTCATCTTTGCCCTCCTCTGAACCAAGATATATTTTCAGAGTTTCCCTGAATTTCCTAATATTGCAATATTCCTCGTTTCGTATGCTTCCCCACTTGGGTATATCCACCCCCATCTCTCCCAATGTGTAACACGTCCCCACCCTTCCCCCACATGTGTTGTGTCGTCGTAAAAGGTACAGCCGCTATCTGCCATTCGGGGTCTTTTCTGCCCTCTTTTCCTCTCTAAATATCCTTATAATTTGTCATTCGATCTCTTTCTCTTTATATGTCAAACCGACAGTCATCCTAAACTCTTTAGCTAAATCTTCAAGCATTTGCTCTGAAAGTGTGCAGTGTTCACTTCATTATTATTCCGGCATATTATTTTGTAATGATTATTTTCACTAAGCGTTTGAATCCACAATATCGATTGATGTTTTCCAACGATATAGAGATCTTACATCAATGCAATTCTACCGTACTCTGATTCACTTTCCCTATAAGCGGGGGTCTGCCACCCGGCATAGTGTAAGCCCCGCCCACCCGTGCTGCCAATGGTGTCTCAGGAGTGCCAAATAGAATAGGCAGGTCCTCTGGACAGGAAAGCTTCTTCCTTTAGAAACCTTTCCTTTCTTCAACTGATTAATCTGTGGAAATATTTTGTATGTACGGTATTCATTGTCTTTTTATCTAAGACCGAAATACTAATAAGGCCACGCTGAATATTTTGTTTTATTTTTAAAGATGTTGTCCTTTTTTCACATATAATTATTGTTTTTTTTTGTGTTTAAAGCAAATTATTAAGTTTTTTGTGTGTTAAGGCCAAGGAACCTACCTACCTGTTTCTCGTATATTATTAGCTATGGGCCTTACCGTAACTATGATACTTACGCTTATCTCTATGAAGGTGAAGTTCCCCCTCTCTTCTTACCAAAAGTGTGTGTCAGTCGCAGTAAGAATGAACGTCAGTTGTCGTTCCAATCCACCAATTTGGGGCCTTCCAAATAGATCCAAAAAGATCAGCTTTTGTTACAAACAAAGGTGGACAGGGTTCATTACTTGTGAAATAGTTGCGAGTTGCGACATCATGGGCACGCTACTGACGCTACTGTCTACGCTTAGATAGGATGTATATAGTATCAAACATAATAGTAATATAGTTTTTGGTTCATTTGATCAGCTAATCTTTACTATGAACCCCCAATGTTTTGTTTCATTTTTTTTGGATTGCTTGGGTTTCCGCGACTAAACAGTTGGTTATTTCCGTTGTTATTGTTTACTATTAGAATGCAAAGTGTCCATGGAAAGTTCTAGTCATTTTTTGCCACAAATAAGGACAAAGCCGCCTTAAAACAGTCAATCGATACCCCTCGATATGTCTGTGTCACTCCCTTCCTTTCGGTGTATGAAATGATGTCCTTTGAGAGTCAAGTCACCTGTTTAGTCCTCATTACTGCCAGAAAAGCAGCTGATGTCTCGGGATTCCCTTGTTTTGAAGAAAACAAAAAAAGATGTTTTTTATCCTCGAAATCCACAATTCCCATAATAAAAATGAATCAGTGTTTTCCAAAATATATTTTAGTTTTGAATCAGATTTTAATTTAGCTTCTAACTTTCTATTTTATATACTTACTGTTTGGTTTTGTTTCGGCGGGTTATATGCCACTCTAAACTAATTAATAAAATAGTCTCAATAAGTCTCTGTTGGCGAAGGACTTGTATGGAATGGGAAAATTTGCATGCGGAGAAGGAAAGGGCCTTCTTTCGGGTCCCACCTATTCAAATACACTCATTACATAAGCGTGTCTATATTTGCTCAAAGCAGGCCTCCCCGGTAGGCCTGAGGCCCTGAATCTCAAGCCTGGAACACAAATACCAAATTAGTGCCTCGTCGCCTTATATGCATGTGTTCATGGATTTAGTTTTCTTTACTGTTTTTGCTTTTTTTGCTGTCTTATGATTTTGAGCTTCAAGATTAGAAAGTTGTAATTTTCGTGATCGTAAAACGGCCTTCACATTCATTGTGGAATCTGATAGATTCTTATTTTTTTTCCCTGCTTTTTTGAGAGTTCTTTTATTATTTTTCTTCTCACCAAAACCCCATTCACTACTGTAGTTTTAGATCTGATTCGGAAAAAAATTGTGCAATTTCGCCTTCCCATTAATGTGTGCTCTATCTACCGTATTCTTAACATGCACAACCAGTTACGTGCTCCTGCCTGTTGTAGTAGTTATAAAGAAAGGAGTTCTCTTTTCTAGTTACTGAAACAACTCTCTTCTCCACAGAGAAACGATATGGCGGGGAAAAAACATGGTCGCCTATGCATTATTAGTATACAATTGGTACAACATTATGGCTGTTGACCTCAATTCAGAACAGGCAAAAGACATAGAAGAATATGTGAATGACTTTTGTCTACAAAAGTATAATACTCTTGTATTTGGAAGATTGGGGGGCGGTACCCAAGCAGAAGTAATGGCCATCACACATACACAGTCACTTATTAAGACACTGTCATTCTTTGGGAGTACTGTTGTAGAGTGCAGCTTCCTTACCCTAGGACACTTAAGCCTTAATAAAATGCCCTTTCTAGTGAACTTTAAAGTACTATTAATCCGTGTCTACAGTACTTTTTTATTGAATTTCTTATATTCTCTTTATTTCCAAAACCTCGTTGAACTCCCGGCTGTCACATAGACATCTCCTCCAACAAAGTTTAATATGACATGTATATTGGCTTGTCAGCCTATTTGATTTGCATATTCTCTTCCTTTCCATTCGTCTTTTTGCAATGTCTCCGCCAGGTAAAAACGGTAAAAAGGCGTAATGTCGGGGGCGTGATCCGAACCCGTGATTATATGCCCTAAAATGTGTGACAAACCCATTCAGCCGCATATGACCTCACATAAGGCCCCTTTTATTGTATATAGACTTGTTCGCAAGATTATAGGCATATCTAAGGAAGGAGGCGGTGTCTGTAACATATGTGTGTGTGCAGTGTTCATTGACCAAAACATATTTTCTTCAAAGAATACCATTTGCGGACGTTTCTTTTGAAATTTTTATACGATCCACTCCTCTTGTCCTAATGCCTCCAATTGCTGATTGAACTCTTCATAAATTGTCCAATTATTCTCAAACGTTTCTCATACCCCAGACGCGCGCGTATGTGTCCATTGAAACTGTCTGAAACAATATTTATTGATTTATTGATTTTCTCGACGTGATATATATATATATATAATATTCACCCTTCCTACTGATTACTCTTGCAGGAAATGGCTGATCTCTCAGCCTCTCCCGACCTTCCCACATCCGCTTCGGCAGCCTCAATTGATACAACTCCTGGAACACTACCAAATGGGAAGAAGACTAAGGGTAGGTGTGGGGTAGCGAAGGAAGGGTAGCTGTAGGTACGAGGTATTTGGGTACATTTTGGTACCACGCTGCTAACAGTATGTTAAACAATATGGCTAAACTTTTTGGCCACCCCAGCGGTCCTGTTTGTTACCTTATTTATGTTATGTCGCATGTAACCCTCTCTTATAGTGACTAAACCCATTTCAGGCCGTGTCAAGATCAAGATGGAATACATTGGAAACAAGCTGCGGCGATACACAACATTCAGTAAGAGAAAGACTGGAATTATGAAGAAGGTTTGTCAGTTTTCTTCATACTTCACAACTATTATGACCAATCCAAAACATTGGCCCATCTGTTAGATACACATACTTTCCTTTTGCACCTTGCCGCAAACCTAACGATAAGTCAACAATGACTAATTGTGTTTTACTACAGAATTAGGTTAGTTTAAAAAGTTCTATTTCCAGGCCTATGAGCTGTCCACATTAACTGGAACGCAAGTGATGTTGTTGGTTGCATCAGAGACTGGCCACGTTTACACTTACGCGACAAATAAACTTCAGCCAATTATCTCTTCGGATGCCGGGAAAACGTTAATTCAGAATTGTTTGAACGCACCCGATGGTTGGTTATTGATTATTTGGAGAGAGCAAAATTTCCTCGTATGCAAATTTTGGGGAACGGGGGGCGGGGTCACCTCAAAGAAGTGTCGGTTATCGTAATACGCACTTTATTCTTTTATATTACTTTGTAGCATTTAGTAAATCTCATGAGTTAGAAAACTGCCAGAAAACCTATTGTCTATTGTTGGGGGGTTTGAGGTTGAGGTACATGGTGATAGAGTGCACGTAGACCGCCTAGCACACGGTTTCTATGCATTCCCCAAAAATTACCGTATCAAGTGAATAACACAAATCCACCGTATCCTGGTATAAATTCCAAATAGACCCTTTTATTTCTTCTATTCCGTTTTCTTTGCTTAACGTCCAAAGAAGAAGTGGCCTTTCCACGCAAAACGACTGAATAAACAGACAAGTTTGACTTTTGTGGAGAGGGGACTCGGTAGGCAGAAGGCAGAAGCTAAGTGGAATATTGAGGAAAACACTAACGATACATACTTACAGACTTACAGATAGCGACACCCTTTAGGATGTTGTTTTGTATTGGATTGATTCTATCTACGCTTGAGCGCTTGAACCACCACAGGCCACCGTGTATAAATTGTGGCCCACTTGTGTATATTACTTCTATAATTGATCATAATTGTCACTTGCAATCCAGTCTTTGTGCTGATTGCGTCAGATACTGTAGTCGTATTGCGTTACTTTCCATCTTTTCATGATCAGAATATCATTGTAGAAGGACATTTTGCATGTGATTCCAATGATCTCTCTACTCTCTTTCATAATTATCTCTCTCTCTCACTTTCTCTCTCATTCCAATTTGACTTGTCATCTAACTGGGTCTTCTGCTTTTTGTGGATTGGGCACCCGGGATGGAGTGGTTGGGACCTTGGCAAATACAGACATATCGAAAGAATATGTGAAAGTGAGAGACGAAGAGAGGGGAGAGCATGACAAAACCGGACGGGAATGGGAAAAGCGGCCCACACGTATTCCTCCGATTACGGTACACGGAATGCAGGATTAGAGTTCACGTAACAAACCCGGGCACTATGAGACCGAGTGTGGCCTGTCATGTGAGGGGTCCGCACTGGAGAGCTGCCAAAAACGGGGGAAATATTGGAAATCTTGTCCAGTGGTAGATTTACTGTAATTATTAGGGATCTCTGCAGACATCAGTGAACATATATGTATGTGAACTTATCCGTTTAGCTGTAGAATATAGACTTATTCTCTTTTCAGAAGGCTCCGTGGACTTGGCCCCAAATAGGACAGAATTCACGTTTGACAGCGGACAAGTGGCCAATCCGAGGAAACGGAAACCAACCGAGAGTTCGTCAGATCAGGTGGGCAATAGTTAACTGAAAACAGAAGCTTACATACTTAGAACAGAGAAGTAACTGGGGGACTTTCACTGCAAAGGACTAAAAATGTTACCCTATGAGTAGACCTTGATAACACTGTCCTAAATCTAGCTTTTTGCTCCATTTTTAAAGAGTTTTTTTGTCAGTGATTTGACATTTATGGGAATGGTTACCGTATACCTTGGATTGAGTGACTCTTCTTGTATATACCGTAGTCTTTTTCAATGCGCATGCATGCCACATAAGGAGATGCCCCGCCCCCTTTGCATGAGCCAATAGGCAGCGCATGTATGAGTCATAGGCATGCATGGTAAATATGCATGGGAACAAGAACACCGAAAGTACTGTACATGAATTGGTAATGTTTAGGTTGCATTGTGAGTCTATGTATATAACAATAGATTATAGATTCCCTTTGCAAAATACTAAATGTTCATATATTATATTTTTTGAAGGCGCATTCGACATCACTTAATGTTTCAAAAATGACGGAGCACGTATTCTGTTGGCATAGTCTTTCTCTTTTTTTTTCGGCTTCGGCTTCCGCTTGCGCGCGGCTTCCGGAACTATGTCGGCCTTTGAATAAACATTGGCCATGTGCGTAGAATCAAGGGCCCGACCTCTAAGGGATCCCCGGTGGGAGATCCCAGTTGTAGTGAATTAGTTGGATTTTGATCGGTAAATAAGGAAAGTGTGCCCATGCTCCTGCGCATGTACGAAAAGAATTTGATTGGGTGATCTCTTTGTTCTATTACTCTCTCCTTGTATCTACCTTATACCGCACTCTTCTTTTATCGATAGCCATTACAGTAACTCTTTGTATGATCAATCCTTGAACAACAAATAGTTTTTTTTCCGTATTTAACAAAGCTATGGTTACAAACAAACAAATGATACTAAGTTCCTTCTTTGTAACAACGATCACTAGACTGATTGATCTCAGATCTCAGCGATCTCTTCATACAACTACTGTAAGTGACTCTCTCTCTCTCTCTCTCACTTTATTGTCTTTGTTCCTTTGGGGGGATGGGAGGGGATGAATTGCTGTGTTAGGGAATATGGGTCCGTGGAATGTGGACCATGTGTTCTACATGGATACGAAGAAGCTGACACTCTGTCTTCTCTCTATCTCTTGTCTATGCACACTCTATCCTGTTATTAGTGTCTGCGACTCCTTCGGATTCATTATCTCTCGCTCCTCACATCCTTACACAGTCCGGGTTATATGCGAAATGGGGAGTCCGAGTGTAAGGAAAAGGGAGCAAGAGACCCCTTTCCGGGGGAAATAAGCAAAAGTTGTTTGGGACATAGCTCCCTAACACAGGGACCGGGTGGGGGAACGTCCGTTGTTGGGCACTTGCTTACCGTATTTGGAAGGGGTACTAATACTAATTAAGCGGTACGGCATGTGGTTTGTGAAATGTATACTCCACAGCTTCCTTCCCTGCAGAGTCGCCTCTTTGGTTTCTTCCGGTTGCGGTACAAGTGTGTTCGAAGAATAAGGTGTTCACATACAATTAGCCCACTTTTCGGCTAGTTTGCAATAAGTTGTGGAGACGTAAAAAAAGCAACGCGCATATCAAGTAAACTCGAACAAGTGGGTGTCATAATTCATAATGAGTCTCCCTTCTTACAGTATCCGTGCAATATGACATCATTCTTGCCGACAATGGTACAGAACACTTTATTCACGAATTTCAACGAGGACGAATATAATCAGGTAATTGGATTGTTCGACAAACTTTGTGAGTGATGAATTGCATGAGTGTAATCCTGCTTCTCGTGGTCACTTCTCGTGGTGATGCTACCTTTTATATCCTAACATATTGTAAGTATATGTTTGAATTTTAAGCAACCGCAGGAGGTACAATCACAAATCAGAATTGTTTAGTGTTCGGACGATTCTGATTCCGAGGAACCATCAGTAGAGGGAAAAGAAGACATGGACAAGGGAGACATTGTGGAGTTGGCAAGCAGAGACAGTGAGAAAGGTGAGAAATAGTGGAGAATGGGGGAGAGAGGAGACTGATTGGGTAAATTTCAGTTGGGCTAGAGTTATGGGGAAAACAACCACAAAAAAAGTGACATAATAATTTCGCACGGGACGATAGAAATCTGTGTTGGGGCGACTAGTCGATAAGTCACTTTATGTAGGAAATTGGAAATACCGAATTAAATTTAAAAAAAAAGGAATAATTTTCAGACATATCGATGACTCTGCAACAAACACTGAAGGACGCCCTGAAAGCTGCTGCAAATAACCGGCAAGCTAAGAAGAGAAAAATTATGGAACAGCAACAACAACAAGTGGGGGAATATTTTCTATTCTATAGGAAAGCCTAAGATTGTGTCTCGCTTCTCAAGGTGAAATCTCAAGGTCTTTAGGTTACTAGATAAGGCGATTATTTGGAATGTTAAGAGACATATTAATGTAACTGCAATTATTAAATTGAAAACATTATTCCAGGCAGCCAATCAACATGCACAGCAACAGATCAGCAACGCGTTCTTAGCTCCGTTCCTATTGGCAGGTAAGGATAACTTTTGTACTACCGTATGCCAAACCAAGAAGTGAGGGTACGCTCGAGCAGCTATACAAATTACTTACGGTCACAATTTCTACTGTCTCTGATTTATATCTGAAGTAGACTAATTATTTCAGCCACTAGTTCTTCTTCTCCCACTACTTTCCAACTTCCCCAGGGAGTTGTTTCCTTTCCCACTCAGAGTACAGACGGTGAGACACTGTGTACGTGTCCCGTCATACTGTAAAGTGTAAAACTCTGTTGACTAACCCTTGTGGCCAGATCCCAGACCGTCCAGACAACAGATATGGTAGTAAACAGTTACCATTTATTGCTATAGTTGTGGGGCGTTATACTAGAATACACACCTGCTGGATACCAATTGCAATTAACTTGCAGTTTGGATATCATCTAAAATTACGCACAGAAGCAAACACATACATATGAAATGGCTGGTATACACGGTTCATATATATGAATTTAAAATTTGGACTGGATTCAAGGCCACAATTGTCCGTTTTTCATATGTCCATTGTCACTTTTTGTCACTAACCAATAGTTTGAATAGCAACTGTTTGAGAATGAATTTTAATGGAAATACATGTACTTCCAAGTAATTCCAACTTTCATAGATGCCAAGAATGCTCCTCTCATGATTTTTTTCAACTAACCCAAACCCCTGGAACCTTTCGTATTCCGATTCACAAATACAAACCTTTCTCAGACTGGGGTTTGATGAATTCTTCCCGAGATACTATTAGGTTTTCTCTTCCGTTTTTATTATTTATTCAATTTTTCTGGTTACGAAAGGCTCGGTGGAACAGACATTGAAATTAAAAAACCTGAATAGTTATTCATGTGAACCTTTCAGGTGGAGCATCTGCCAATGGACTTTTCACTCCAAAAACAGCAGAGGATGCGAGTTCGAATCCCCTTTTATCATTTCCATTTCACTTCAATTTACAACAGGCGAGTTTCATCTGGTTTCCTTACAATTTGAGTTTTTTATTGTTAAAAAAACTACATCAACGTGTTAGTTCCGCCAAGGAGCAATGTTTCTTCCACAACATATACTTTGTTCGTGTCTTGAAATTTGGCTCATTGTGAGAACGTTGTGGTTGGAGAACTAAATATGTTTGCAATTAGAAAATATTTTGCATTCTACCCAGTGAGATCATTGCAAATAATCTTGGTAGTCCTCTGTTCTGTTTATTCCAATTTCTCTTTATTTCAGTTGATGGAATCTTCAGCGGCGAGTGCTGCGAAAGCGGATTGAACTTCTGTACATTGATTGCATGCATTAGCTATGTTCACACATTTTTTCAAGTGAAACTTGATTCGATATTCTAGTAATTAACATAATTATAAGGAAAAATAATCTAAAAGTTCCAAGACTCATAATATTTTTCGGCAAAATAATCTAATTACAATTACAACTGACATATCTCCGCATTGAGACTTTTCGGGTTTTGAACGCAGAATATTCACATGTAAAAAAGGCGAAAGATGGACCTTGCCTAATTTGAAGCCTTACTTTTTATGCCTAATAAATTACATTTTAGTGGTGTTAAGCTTTTGTTTATGTGCATTTATAGTTCAGATTAGCATGATTTTTTTGTATTGTGTTTTTCATAACATGTGTTTGTTTTCTATCTACAGAAACATTATGTGTCAAGACTATTTTTTTAAACAAATTGTAGATTATTTTGGATTTCTGTGGAAATATTTGTTATATGAATTTGCGCTATTACTTTCCTAGTCTTTCCTGTTCTTTCCACTTCTCTTGCTGATATTGTTGTAAAAATAGTTGTCATTTTGATTATTGATGTTTTATTTGTGTATTACTTTAGAACTTTTAATTAGTTCCGTTTTTTATTGCGTCATGCATGCTACATGAAGAACGGTAGTTTATTGAGAAAATACACGTAGAATGAATATGAATTGTTAGCTTTTCAAAGGCGGCCTTGTCACAAACTCCGCTATATAATTTGTATGTATGTTTATTGGACTGTGCCTTACCATTTTGGAATCAGTTGCCTTTTCTTCTTGTCCGGTCTTTTTTATAACGTTCTGTTTTCGACTTTTCATATTCGCCATGTACGCATACAGCATACTACGCATAATTTGTTGTCTACTGCAAGCTTTACTTTTTATTATGTCTTCAGAACAACGATTCTTTTTGCGTGTGTTTGAATACTCGTCACACAGTGCACTTGCGAATTACATTAGGTTATAGGTTATAGGCATAGGCCTCAGCAATAATTAGGTTATTGGTGAAGTGAACAAATTTGCGCGTTAGATCAACGAATACAGGCTGAAAAAGTCAATTCTTCAATTACAAGATGTAGTCAGGCATTACACTTGTTCTGCAGACTTGTGTATGATGACAAGTGTAGGTATGTGTAATGCTAGCTAGCCTTTATTTGAAATGTAAATTTTCCGAAAATAAATCAAACAAACACATATTTGATTTTCCTCTGTAATGGGGTTTGCAAGTATGCCCGATATTCCTTGCAAGTATCGAAAAATTTACGTATCTTGGCACTACACGAGCAATCTTAGGCATTTTTAAACCGATCGCCACGGGACCAATTGTTCAATAAAAAATGTCTTTGATGGCGGATTTTCTATAGTGCGGATGTGTCAAAGTTACGGTAAATTGTAAAAAGCATCTTTGCGAATTTACTTGCAAGGATTAACGTAGGTCATTTGGCGAGTACTTGCACCCATAACCGGCGCACCAAATTTGTAACTGACGCGCGGTATTTAGACCCGCCCCTTTTCCTCGGTGCTCCAAATTACAACTTTAACGATGAATTTAAAAACAGAAGACCTGCACATCAATTTGAACTCTGAAATGGATATTTGATTCATCAGTTTTTGGATACTGTTGTTGTACGATGTTTGTTTGACGTGTTGACGGTGGAACCTGTGTTGTGGACCGTGTGGCGCTAAATCTACTTATTTGTGAGGTTTGTTATTTGCTAAGTATCTTACTAAATCATCCAGCGGATCTAATTAGCTTCGGTTACGTGCGTTTGACTTGATTTTTCTGCACCGCGTTTAAGTGTGCTCCCGAATGGCAAGACAAATCGTCGGGCCGGTGAGAAGGTTGCATCCTTCTCAATACTCTGAGAGACTTTTTGTCCCCCATTTCGAGGCATGTTTGAGCTGCTGCAGAAGAATTAGGAAACGCGCGTCATTTTCAATTTACGGTGCTATTAAAGTTGGGGGGGCCAAAGTGGGCGGGGCCTCAAAAATATTTTTTCGACCTTTCTGCGAGCCAAAATGAACCTAATTCATTCTAGTTCTTTTATTTCTTGCCAACAACATTGCGCAGGAGGATTTACCTGCTATACTGTTACATTCATATTGGCTAAAGATAACAATCAGAATTTTAACAGCCGGTACCGGTACACTTGGATTTTATGTGATACCGACGGGGAAGCTTAGGCCTAGCTATTTTTTCGAATTTGGAAACTGCGTTCACATTGATAGGCTGAGCAGGAGCTAACAGTCGTCAGCGTTTCTATTGGTGAGTAGGTCAGTAGTCATTACTATCAGTGGCCAGTTGCACGAAAGCTTGGAGCATGCTCCATGCCTACCAGTGGGAGGTGAGAGAAAGATTGTGGGACAAATTCTCCCACAAAGGGGCAGCCTTTCCTTATACTTGCATACGGCCCCAGACGGTGGATTCGTAGTTGCTGCTAATGCTAAAGGCTAAGTGGCTAAGTAATTGACATATGTCAGACTGCATTATTAGAGCGCCGCACTGACAATACAGTCTCATTGTAAAATTAAAATGGTGAAAACTTAAGCAATGCATCATATATTATGTGAACAGTGGAATGCCCGTAGTCTTTTATACCAATTTTCATATGGTTAGTTAATTAACATTTTGATTTTTGCGATGATGGCACCGTGGCAACTTCAACGCTGAGCTGCTCCTCTGTGATTGCTGAGTTCGTGCGTTCTTTCTTCACTCACCGTCCGTCACTAAGCCGTATGAATTGAACCAAGGTTAGTTAATTAACATTTTGATTTTTGCGCTAGGTTGTGGATGTTGCTCTTATCTTCGTCATCTTTTCCTTTTACCATTCTTTCTGTTCTTCCTTTGCACTTTCGGATTTTGCGTGTTCAGCTTGATTTTTGGACAACGTTTGTGAATTTATTTTGGAGAGATGTCACAAATAGTCGGGCCAGTGACTCTGAGAGAGTATTTGTGCCCTTTTTGGAATATATTCTCAATTGATTTGTAAAAACTAGGGAATGCGCATAATCTTGTTTCGTTTTTGTCATCGTTGTTTCACTCTATCTTTTCAATTCACTGCCGTCATCACAAGCTGGAAATAAATTAGCTCTCTCTCGAACACATTATGTACTTATTTAGTAAGTCATCTAATTATGATTAAGCTACACTTTTAATTTGTTTTCGTTTCATGGAACCATTGCGGGAGGTCCACTGTATGAGTCTGCGCTACACTGGATGAGGGCGTGTGGATGATCTGCCTCTTGCTCGGTATGATACTCCCGGACCGGAGCTGCAGTGGTGTGTTTTTACATCCAATTAGTTATACTGATGTGTGGTAACGCTGTGTGTCGTGGGTGGTGGTAAAGTTAGTTAATCTCCCATACTCTCGCTCTTCCAGCTGATCTTCACGCATCATTTCCGCTCACACAAATGCTAAATTGCCTGTCACAATTGTATATGCATAAAGTGTTAAGTATTTCTGCACGTCTCACTTACCAGTTAGCATATTTTCAGCAGGTGCTCATTTCAGGTCAACGTGTCTTCGTGATATAGCGCGCATTGGCTCGAGTCGGCAACTTCTCCACCTTCAAACTTTCGCCTCATTGCTTCACTCGTATTTTTATTGTTAGCAACAACTCTGTTTCACATCCCCACAATAAAGTCTGAGGGGGCTGTGTGATTCCCTCTACTATTGGTAGTGGGTGTGGCTGTGGAAGGTCAGGCTTACGTAACGTTGATCACCATTTTTCCTTCGACTTTTTGTTTGTGTGGTGTATGGCGTTTGTTCCATGTCTATGAGTTAAATCAGTACAAGCAGAGCATCCTTGAAGAGAATAACATTGTCTCACTAGTACTAGTGATATTGTTTATTGGGGCCGAATGTTGATATTTCTGTCATTTGTATAACTATGTGAGTGCTACGTGCCTGATCAATGACTAGGTTTGCCTTGTGGGAGTTCTCGGTAGCCAAATTCTGACAAGCATGTCCTTCTCGACTCGACTATAATAATTTATTACGCGCACGTACAATTCATGAGAAAAATATGCAACGTACAGACTAGCTTCTCGAACGCTTTGTTAGTAGAGTAAATTGTAGCAACACAGTTCGTGGTCGATAATGTAGGTATTTGCTATTAGTTTTTCCTTCAGGTCGTTTTTGATTTAGATAGCTGAATTCTATTGGGTGCTTCTATCATGATTTAATAGGGTTCTCATACTGTGACATGCTTGAATAAACTATTTGAGTTGTTTGTATACCTTTTCTGCGCTCATTATGCGAAACAATATGCAGTATAACCACGTGTCCAGAACATCCAGGAGAGTGAAAGATAGATAGTTGGACAAAAAAAATACATATGAGCTTCATCCCGAACCGTTTAGGTACAAGACTAATAAGCACAAACTGACCGATGGGGACTGAACACACAGTCATTTTTGGTGACAGTGCTCCTATGTCTCACTTGTAAAGAACTACCAATCCGAAATTATAGATTTGGTAATTTTTCAGTTTCGAAAATATAATCGAAGCCTCAATGATTCAATTCGTTCAGAGTCAATTTCATCAGCAAATTTCGTTCACGAAATATTTTCGTGGAAAGGGAGGCCTAACTGTTGAGAAACGTTGGTGAGATCATAAACCGTGAGCCGCTTAGGATGCATGGTCGCATTCATTTTGAGCCTAACTTGGTTGAGAAACGTTGGTGAGATCATAAACGTGAGCCGCTTAGGATGCATGGTCGCATTATTTATGCATATGTACCAGACGGCTATCGCCGCCTGAGGCGACTTACATGGAAATATGATTGGTTTAGCATGGACATACTTATATACAAAGTTTCAAACGTATCATAAGAAATTCACTTAATAGGAAACAATTGCATATGCATAGATATTGAGCTTTTATACCCGAACAGGAAATTTGCATTTCGTAACGCACATCGGTATGCAAATTAGGCTACAGTTACTCTTTTATATAATAAAATAAAAATATGTTAAGGGAAGGTGCTCATTGTTAAATTTACAATAACAACTTATACTACTTAGTTACAATAGTATTACTTACTATACAGAAATTATAGTTTCTAAGGGCGCGTTCGGGATTGATTTTCCGAAAGGAAACTCGGCCAAATCCTCGTTCGGGATGGACAGTTTGGAAACGTTCCAATGCTTGGAGAAAACAAAAAAATACAGTATGAATTAGCTTGCGAAAAACGTTTCCCGCGCATATTTTTCAAATTTTCCATGCTAATTCATACTGTATTTTTTGTTTTCTCCAAGCATTAGAACGTTTCCAAAATGTCCATCCCGAACGAGGATTTGGCCGAGTTTCCTTACGGAAAATCAATCCCGAACGCGCCCTAAGTTCTATACACTCGGATCGCTAGCTACCGTAGCTGCTAATTTCAAACTCCCGCGCTTTCCAAAAGACTCTTCGCCGCAAAAGTGCATTTTTGTTTCGCAATTTCCCGGTTTGCGCAAGCAAAAAAGGCGTGTGTTGGTTGTCTTGTTTCGTTTTAGTCTGTGCATCCGTTTTTTCTTTGTTGGGTTTCACATTTTGGACGAGCCGTATCCATTCTTCTGACCGGGCGGTCCGTTTTGATGATGGAGCGTTTACTGCATGCCAAGTCTCACTATGGTATTGTGTCTTTGTTTATTCGCGTTGAAAATGGATATGGCATATGACTGTTCTATATTTGTTTGTTTACAGATGAACCGGTACACTAACAAACAGCGAAAGGATGTGCGCAGTATCCGCAGTACCAACAAGTTTGAACGATTGGATGCAGACATTGGCAGCCAATACGTTGATGACGATCCAGTCATTGGAGGTGAGTATTACGTTCTTCGTTTATTTTGCACCTATCCTACTCTATGTGCCCTTTTTCATATTCGTCCCTTTTGTTATAATTACCGTCTGGATTGTTGGTGTAACCGTAAATTTTACAGGACCATCTGAAGCTGGAGGTTCGCGTATGTTCCGGAACACAGTGGGAAATGTGATACGAAATGCAGCTGGTGGCGTGATGCACGGAGGACAAGCTAGGAAATTTCAGGTGAGTTAGAGTTGCGAGGACGGGGAAAGTGGGATGCGATGTCGAAATATGATGTCCCTCGTACTTTTTTGTGCTGATGATAAGTTCGGTGATAGTGTGCATAGTCATAGTGTGCTACTCAATACACTGGGATTAGCTATGAATTTCAATATCGTAATTTAGCGTGGTAACCGTCGCGATCAGCAAGCAATGGGCGGTGCCGGAGGTCTGACGAAGAGTAAGGAGATGGTTTCGCGGATAAAGGTATGATTTTTTCTTGATTTGTTATCTTCTGCCTCGCTAATGGCAATGTTATCAAATAAAATTTCACTACTGAAGTTGTTTTTCTATGTGATGGAATTAGTTACTGATGTCAAGAAGTGGGGAAAATTTTCGTACCCTTCCACCAAAATCAGGCTATAATTTCCATGCGTAATTTCGGAGATGGTCGCTAGTTGAGAGTTGAACCGTAAATTACCACTGATACGTTTCACCCAAATCTATATATTTGCATTTGCCTCCGGAGATGGTCAAAGCCAATCCGGAGATGGTTGATGCGTAATTTTACGCATAGATTTATAGCCTGACCAAAATTGGACATTTTTATGTCGCTATAGAGGTCAACCCTTCCATCATTTTTGCGCTTTCACTTTTCAACGAATTTTCCTACAATTTGCTAGAAAAGGGGCGTGGTTTAGGCACCTTTCCACCAAATTTTACCCATTTTTTTCCATGAATTTTTGGCGTACCTCCCACCAATTCCGGACTACCGAAAACAATTTCCACCACTTCTTGATTGGCGTGATCGCATTGAATAATCTAAAATTGTCTAGTAATTGCCTGCGACGTTTTTATGCTTACGCCGCCATAGTTTAGTTTAGTAACTGCGTTTTACATTAATTAGTTATGTTTTAAAATTCTACAATTCTATTTAGATTCGTTTTGGAAGGAAATTTGGTATCCAGTGGGTTCTGCGTCAGCTTTCTCAACAGGTATGTTTTTGCTGCTTTACAAATCTTTCCCAGGGAGATTCTGGTCTTTTATGTAAGAAAGAGAGATAGAGATCTCAGCTCTCAGCTGTTTTATTATTATGTTATGTATTCAACTATCTAAAATTGCAGAGGTTCCTTTGTGATTGTGCTATTCAAATCATGAATTCTAGGTCGAAGATCTGAAACCAATCCTACCGGCTGTTGTGGACAATGATGTTATTTTCTTTCTCCGAAATGAGGACACCGCCGACGTATGTTTTTTATCGTCCGTCAGTTTTTGTTTGCCCATTCCTTCAAACGTGGTTGTTCGTTCGTTTATTCCTTGCAATGAATGAAACTTCATTTTTTTTCTGTATTTTTGTGCCTCGGATTTTCGAACGCCGAATGCGGGAATGCTCCTTCCGAATTATCTTTGCTACCAGAATAGTATGGCGGATGTTATCGTATTTTCACTTCTACTAATTCCTCAATGTTCAGGCTGTCGTTGGTTGCAGTCGGCGTATCACAAACCGAGAGACTGGAGACAGGATGGTCATCTTTGGAGAGAAGGTAAGGAATTGTGAATAGTTCTATTAGAAAAGAATGCTATTTCTGGTTAAGAGCGCCTTGCAGCTGACTTACTTCCACTCAAGTGAAGTACTACCATGACCACTACACTATGCCTGTGGATATTTTTGCTATTAACAATGAAATGAAAAAAAACCAGAAAAATAATAATAATAAAAAAAATCAATAAATGGCTATTAATGCTTATTGTGATTTATTGCCTGTTAAGACTGTGGCTCCATGGCAAAAGTTGGACAAAAGAGAGGTGGACGTAATCAATGAAGTAGTCGACAGTCGATACGACCATGAGAGTCGCGTTCTCAATTTGGCAGAATTTGCCAGAGACCAACGTTAGTTTTTGTTTCAGTTCATTTTTTTTTGCTTTGTCGTAATAGGTAGGGTAATATTGGTGATGCAATATGAGCCGTTAAGCCGTTATAAATCTGTAGAATTGAAAAGTAACTGTCTTTAGCTGCTTTGGCATCTTGCTTCCAATATATTTAACAAAAAATACCTGTCCGACTGTTTTCAGTTTCTTACTGACCTATTGTTTAGGGTTTGCGTCTCAGGGCCTTACCTGCTTGCTCACTATGAATAATGTGATGTTATCCGTAATGGATAGGATTGATGAGAAATACGGACATGTCACTGCCCTTAGTCTACAGGTACTGTTTTTTTAAAAAAAAATTCGCCGTGAATTCTAGTCATTATCATTATGGGTCAGTTTTGTTGAGTTTAGCGATCAGGTAATGTGCGTAAATTTGAGATGATCTAATTACCAAAAACCGCATTTAATTGCCAAAACACCAAACCCTAATTAACAAAACAATAAAACAATCACTCTAACGTATGAATTCGCTAACGATTCCAGAGATACCGCGCCGATTCCTGCGCACCCCATTTTTAGCATTCCGATTGGCTTACTGGATGGTTTGTGACTGATTCTACAATTCGTTGTTTAATTTTAATTTTTTTAGGGAAATCGTTTGCGGCAACTGGATTGCTGTGCGATGCTTTGTTACATCACCAAATTTGTGAAGGTTCTGGATCTCCGCGACAATCAGGTACACTTTCATGATTCTTCATTATCGCTTTTTCCCTTTTCCGAATTGTTTGTCAGGTTTTTGTCCATGTTATCAATTTTGAGACAATTGTCCGCATTAGGCATAATACAATGCAACAAGACCAGATAGGGACATGAATATAGTTTCGTGTTTCGTAGAGTATGTTTTGGGTAACATATTATTCATATGCATGATTTAAACTAAATGTTGCATTCGTTGCATTTACAAATGTAAGAGCACATATCAGGCATAAAGTATAGACGTGTGTTCAATTGTTTTATTTCTGATTTCAGATCAGCAGCGAAAAGGAGCTGGAGAAGTTGAAGGGTCTTCCGGTGGAAACGATATTCTTCGAAGGAAATCCGTTCAGCGAGAATGCCTCACCGTCCGCCTACCTCAGGTTCTCTACTTTTATAGATGTAGTGTAGTCTGTGTTCGTTAAGGCGGGTGTATGCGTGGTTTGTGAAACGTATGTAGTATGTATGCAGTACTGAAAATACGTTTACGTTTCAAAACCACATGTCATGCCGCTTTACACTTCATTTCCTAGTATGTTGGTCGTATGTGCCTCACATCGTCTTTGTTCGATATTATGGATCTCACGCTTATTGACATCTGCCCTATATTGTTCAATTTTTATTGAATTGAATGTGAATTCTGCACAAATTCTGTATATTAGTATTAGCGCTTTCACAATCACAATTAATGCGCTGATTGGCTCAGAATCCGTTGTGTGATTGTGTGTTGTTTGTTTGTGCGCACCGTCACATCAGAAAGTTATGCATCATTCGAAAATAATTCAAGAATCTCTTGAGTTTTAATAGTTATGTCAATTAATCAATTTATGATGGTATTCGGTTTTTTTCCTTCGTGTTTCTAATGATTCTTCAGCAACTTAAACTGAAATACTTGAGATACAATACGATACAACAAAAACAGAAAAGATTGCTAAGCCGATTTTAAAGTGGATCGAGATTTATTTACAATGTGATGCGAGCACTTATTTCTGTGAATGAGCATCTGTACATATGATTGCACTTCTTTTCACCGTCTACTTTTTGTAGTAGTAGGTTGGTATTGGTAGATATATTGATTGTATTTCTGTGTGTTTTGTTTGCACGCTGCCTTAGTCTGTAGTATACTGTGCATGCTTTATTATTATTTTGTAACGAATTTCAGATCTAGCCAATTTCGCCCGAACTTTTATCAGAATCATACTAACCTTCCAGCCGTAGCGGTTTTGGTTTATGTGGCTAAAAAGCCAAGTAGGCAGATTAATATGTAGATTATCATTTACATGTATACTTAAGTTTGACTGTAACATTACACAAGCCTCTTGAGCTAAAGTTTATGTTCTTATGATGCTGTCTTGTCTGATCTCATTTTGAATTATATTTATTTGAAATTGGTTCACTAGGACACTTTAATTGATACGGATAGTTTTCTTTAAATCGGGTGCCTTTTTAAGCGTGTTGTGATAATTGTGATCTCCTTAATCTTACTTACCTCGAAATGGCAACTTATCTTATCTGAAAGTTTTTTTTTTACATTTATCAACTTCTTTATTTGTACTTGGTTGTCAGTCGTTATATTTTTTTTTCGGAGCTTTTCTGTGAACGCAACAAGAGCTTTCGTGTTATTTGAAGAAAGATTGATGATTCGTCTTATAGGGCCGTGACGTATACTTACGCACCAATCACGATAAGATATCACAGAAAAGCTCTGATTACGCATGAAAGTTTGTTAGAGTTTAGTGTAGTCTTTTTGCCTTGTTGTGGTGTCTTAATCGTTTATTTAGCGCGATCCATGCCGTGTTCCCGAGAGTGTCGATGCTTGTGAGTTTTATATTTTAATTTTCTTTTTTTATGAGTTTACGGAACTTTGAGGCAAGGCTGCAAATGCGGTAAGCGGTGGTCTAAAGTTAAAGCGGTATTTTACCTTGTTTTGTGTTTTTTGCCTGTTACTAAATAAAAACGAAAACAATGGAAAACATCAAAATAACAGCTAATGGTCACTTCCAAGAAAAAATAACTCAAAGTTACCTTATTGTAGTGTATGTAAAACCAAAATTGTATGCCCAAACTCCAAACTGCTTTTTTTTACTGTCGAAAAGAGCACAGAGATTGGCGAGAGTCGCGCGCGTGAGGATGAAAAGTGCTAGGCAGGTAGAGGATGGCGGAAAAGGAGATGCAATATGCAATACTGCTTTAACATACAGTTTTTTCTTTATTTGGGAGTTTGTATTTTAATTTTTAGGATGGAACACCAGTGCAGCCGAGTTCTCTGATGCCACTCGCCGAAGAATGCAAGGAACCCCCGATTAAGGTGCTATTTTTGATCATTAATATGTAACTGATAAGAAACGTGCACCTCCTAAGGAGATGGATTACCGCCTGTCATGGATAATTTTTTTTTTGTTCTTTTCGTTACGGACAAGAAACATGTATAACTAAAATATTTATTTTTATTCTTTTTTTTCGTAATGGACCAGAAAACAATAATTGTTTGCAGGGTTCTTTCTTGCCAGAATCATTAAGGCCGATCATCGATGCTTTCCTTGTTGAATTCTTCAAAGTGAGTGATTTTTTTTTATTAAAAATTTGCATATGATACAGTCGATTGTATTACAAAATGATGTTTTTGCTTATCGTTGAAAATTGTTTTCTGTTGAAAATTGATTTTTGTAGTCCTCACTTTCGATGTGAAATATGTGCTCCTCTGTCTTTTTTTTAACAAACATCATTTAGCTCTACGATGATCCAAATTGTGAACAGAGCCGGAAAAAGCTGATGCCTGCTTATGAGGAGATCAACGTATGTTATTTTCCTATGCGCGTTTACACAAATTTGTTATTTTTTTTTGTCTATGTGTATCTATGTTTGGACGCAGAAGATCTAGTTAACATGTCGTATAGTGTTTTTTTTGCAGAGCACCTTCACACTCTGTATATCCAACCTTCCCGATGCAGAAAAGGAAAAATTGGAACCTCGCAGCAGGTATTTTTTGTGATTTCAGCTTGTTACATATTTTATATTATATTTGGGAAGTAAGAATATTCTGGTGTAAAAGTAATTCTGCCAGCTCGGTCTTTATATCTCAGCATCCAGTGAATCCATCTTCCCCTCATTATTTCATATTTATATAATAAGATATTATTCCGTTTCTGTTTTTCTATATTTCTTTATTCTTCTAGTGATTTGTACCCTACATACCTGCGTGCTTCTCACAATATAGTAAACGAGTCCAAGTGGGCCAGGAGCAGGAAAGCCAGAGTTCACAGGGTCAGTTTCTTGTTTCTTATAATTTTTTTGTAGCTGTTAAAATGATTCATCTCCAATGTGATTTTATGGTAATTTAATGTTTTTCTAGTAGTACGCTGTTTTTCGTTTATTTTAGTGTTGTATGATTTTTGAATAGGTTTTTATTTTTTATGTAATTTGGAGCATTTCTATATTTCAGGGTGCAATGGATATCGCTGTCGCCCTCTCAAAACTGCCCAAAACCAATCACTATGCCGAGAGTTTTATGCTCGATGTCTCATTAGTTACGGTGAGTGTTACTTTTTGGAATTATTATTGTAGCTTCTTGTGTAAGGTTGTCTGTTGCAGTTTTATTGTCGAATATTGTCAAATCGCAGAACACCAAAGCTGCATACATTCTTTGACATCATGGTGTTTCGTTGTCCTGTATTTTTTGGGGCCATAATTAGGAATTAGGAATAATGTTGTACGAAATTGCGCTATAGTTTTTTTCTGGCTGTTGTTGTTTTTATTCGTTGTGTTGATTGCAGGATAAGTTGCTGATGTTCTCTATACAAGGCCTGTTCGAAGACGGTGATCTCGCCAAGAAGAATGAACTTCCTGTTCTCAACTTCTTCCAAAGGCAGTTCCTTGTAGCACCCAGAGGAGAAGGGTGCGTTTGCGTTTGTGTGCAGAATTCACTTTTTCATCTTATACAATTTTTGTGTCCACCTGTTTACCCATGAGGAATTGTTATGTATTGGTGAGCCGCTGGGAATCTTCTGTATTGTTAAAGCGAAATACCGGCCGGTTTTTGAAACGCATCGTGAGAAGCTGAATTCTGACGTATTTATGCTATTACTCGAATTTAGCTCGATTTTTTATTCTAATTTATGTTCATTTGCATAAGCCAAATAAGAATTCTGGTCTGCTCGATGAGTTTCAAAATCAGGCCGGTATTTCGGGTTTCTTTTGTGTAATTGCTTTTTCATTGTAATATTCGTTTTTCAGTCAATTGGTCGTTGTTTCCGACCAACTCTTCATCTCGTATAATTCTGCGGCTCGTGTTGCTCGTTATAGACATCTGATGAACAAGGCCAACAGGAATACCGAGTCACAGGTACTTTATAGTTGATATCAGTTATCTATCCTTTATTTGTTATATATCAAATTGCTGACCAATTGTGATGTGGCCAAGCTGTTCTCGCGATTTCACAATTGATTGCAAGTAGTTTCTCTGTTTTCAGAATGCAACCCCAGCCGTGTCAGTTACTGATGTGACCGCTGCGCTTCAAAACCAAAACGTCCTGCAACCAGGACAAATCAACGACGAGGTAGCTTATTTTATGCTTCTTTTCTGATGAAAATTAAATTTACAGAATTTCTTTGGTTCCTTGTCTTTGTGTCTTTGTATTATGAAATCAACGTGGATTATATTTTTGTTTACAGCTCAAACGACAAATGATTCTGGAATTCTCTCGTGAGTCCGGTATGAAGCCAGAATGGAGTGAGAAATGTCTCGTTGATTCGGATTGGAACTATCAGGTGAGTAGCTTTTGCTTTGCCTTTGCATGTTTCTTAATATATTCTTAGTGCAACCAGAAATATATTTTGAGCTTTATTGTTACTAATTTTCTGGAATGATGTTTAGGTTGGTGGAATATGAAATCAATATTGCTGTTTTTACTATTTTGTGTTTAGGAGGCTGGAAGAGCGTTTCTTGCACACAGGGCCTCAATCCCACCAGATGCATTTGTCTAAGATTCGGGAGCGGGAACGTTTGCCCAGAAGAGTGCACCTACGGAGCTGTTCACGTATAATTGCAAGAAATTAATAGTCGTATGTTATGCTTCAATCTCACATAGCTCGTGTGTGTTACAGTATTACTGTGTCTCAAATTCCCATATTTGGGATATTTGTATCTGATATTGATTGGCTAATGGTAAAGTAATAATTTATTAGAATGCCTTTTCTACTATATTGAATACCACCTACTCTTCACATTTACTGATCACAAAAACGTCCTAAAACCTAAAACGAATAAGTAGAACATGATCATGCTGAAAATTTGACAAAAAAAAAGACTTAGAAAAAGATTGAATTGAAATAGAAAGTTCGGGAAACTGTTAGAAGAAGTAAACGGATATTTTTGTGATATTGAAGAAATTTGTATTATTAATCCATGATTTCCCCCTACACCCTTTGTATAATTTGTCTCACTTTATTATTGAATCGATATTTGTTAATCATGGCCTCTTTAGATGGCCCCAGTTTGGCAACTTTTTGGCGCAGTGTTTTAGCTTTGTGAAAACCTATATAATAATTTTGTATTATGTAGCTTCTTGTTATCATGATATAACTATCCTGAGTTCTTTTCTTTCCGTAAGTAGTTGGTCGATTCTTGGACCCGTTCCTATCTAATTTGACATTTTGATGCTTCCAAATTTGTTTTCGTTCGTTAACTCTGTGAGTTTCACACAAACGGCGAAGATACCTACCTACCACCGACCTGGTGAACATTCGCCCCAGAGACTTGCTCGCCAGACCGTGTATCCCACTACTCTGACAACCCCCTTGACACCCTTTGACACCCCTTGATATACACTTGACTCCCAGGATCCATGGTCCTGGATGTGATGCCTTCTGTGCACACGTCGGTCACTTGCGGTATCTGGTCCAGCTTTATGTCTCGCCACTACCCTGTAATGTTCATTAGCGAAGGTGGAAAGATGGTATCTTTACTGTGTTTTTCTGAAGACGGTATCTCACAGAGGTAGATTTTTTTGTTAAATATACACCAAAATGTCACTTTAGAATGATGAGATTTCCCATTTTATAGATTGAATTTCTGTTGTTCTTACCTTTGTTGATTGATTGTTTTTTGTGTATGAAATGTGCTAAAGTTAGAAGCTATGATTAGTTTATACATTTTGATATGGATGATACTGTGGTGCATGAACACATGCTTTGCTTATTTGATTATTATGATGTGTGCTTGGGATGTTAAAGACTTTATAGTTAAAAAAAATTTGTTTTTTTCAATTTTTTGCGATTTTGTATGGGAAAATTAGCTTCCGGCGATTTGCCGAAATACTAGTCGAGGGATAACATCCGAAGCAAAACGAAATGTTGACACTCCTGCACATGGGCGGTAAACGCACGGTTGTTTACTCCTCCTTTTTTCGTAGTTGAGACCGACCGCTAATTCGCTTTAACGTAAAGAAAAGTGAACATGCAAAACAATTAATTCCTATGGATTAGAGTTGAGGAAAGACATATGAGGAAGTGAATTCACAATGTTAGAGGAATTAACAATTTGGTGTATGAAAGGCGGCGGAGCAGTGGGAAAGTCACAGGAATTGGTCTTCAGGCGTGTAGTTGCGTGTATTCACCGTTGTCTGTTTCTCCAATCGTCCATCAACCGGTCAACCTCACGCCTTCCGCTCTGATATGCACCGACTGCCGTTTCGAACATTCTGAAAGTTACCATATTCATAAATAATTTACCAGACACCTGAGGCGACTTTCCGATATTCCGATGCTACGTAAGCTTAGGTAGTACTTAGAATTAGAAGTTCTTGCAAAAAAGGAGCATATTTATTTATATGAAACGTCTGAAGCGTGTATTCTAATGCGCATGTAATAAGATTCAGTTGCGCTTATTTTGGAGAGTTGCGAAAAGTGGCCTACTTAAGCCGAACGCCTGAAACGTAGAAAACGTTGCGGTCGTAAAAACAAACAAAATTTCAAACTCTTCTCTTTTATATAAACATGCCCACAGTCATAGAGTATTGATGGAGAGAAAGATAAGCAATACAACAAATATGGTCGTTATTCATTTGAATAATAGGTGTGTGAACGTGTGCACTAGCACTAGTATTGACACTAAATACAAAAGTGATGTAAGTTTCGTATTATATTTGTTCCTAGATTTAGTTCCTATACGACCCACCTATAATGTGTTGCTTCTCCGGCGAATAGCAACTTAATCTTTCCATTGTTTCTCACAGGAATAGCCAGATCAGCATGTTTGAGCCGCAAGGCTGCCTGAGCCTTACTTACGTATGAGTAAGAACCCAGAAGTAGTTCATTCTGGGTGAGCTTGGTCCTGAAATGGTCACGTACTTCTCCCAGGTAAGATCTCTGTATGAAGTTTCCCAAAGCTCTAGACTATTCTCACGTTTTTGAGTGCAAGCTAAGGGCTACCACAAACACTAAACGAAAGGTTTGTCCTTACCTAATGATTTCCGCAGGCGGTGATATACTGTAGTTTCCAGTGGTATATCTTACAAGTTGCGTGGTCTTTTCTTTAAACTCTTCATCAGAAAGTGAATCGAATAATTTGTGCCCTCGGCCGGCAATCCATCCCATCAGAGTGTTCGGTTCCCAGGGTACTGTCTGCAAGGGATTGATGTTATGGGAACGGTTACCCAAACCGGGGAACTTTTGTAGATTCACGTGGAAATTTATGAGAAACGGTAAGTTCCCAGTTCTTTTCGGGAGTAATAATTGCGTATTAACTTACCTGTAATGTGGTCAGTTCCTCTTCGAATGGATCAAGCTGTCCTTCTCGTCCCTCGCAACCCTCAAATGTTAATGTAAAATAAAAGGGTAAAATGCATCCCTTTGTATCAAGTATCAACCAGGATCGAACCCGTAATCTTCACACGAGCAACCACTAAGCCTTTTTACGAATGAAAAGGCGAATTTACCTGCTTAATGTTTTAGTAAAGTGTGGTGAATATTGCGGTAAATATACAGTGAATCAAGGTAAGTTAATCATACATTGATAGAGAATATAGATGACTGAGTTATTCTCTCACATATTTTGTGCCGGCTTATCTCAGGTTTAGACCAAATATAAGCTAACCTGAATTGGCAACGGAGCAATTGAATGAGTGTCTGGGGACCACCACGGCTCGTCCCAACGGAAGAATACTTTGCACGAACCGCCGAAACCTTAGAAATGACACTTCTAGAAAAATGGTATTACCTTATGTCAGATACATTGAAGAGGTGGAGACTATCGTCATTTGTGTTTTTCCAAAACATTACTAGGACTAGGGTTCTAGTCTTTACACTATACACTGATGCTATCAGCCCAGGTTTTCCAAGTCCTTCTAATACTATAGTGAAAAGTTTTTCACAGGGTTCAGTCATTGCTCCAGCAAAAAACCTTACAAATTGATACCAATCAAACCTAAGCCGTTTTCCCTACTTCCCTCCCACTCACCTATATTCTTGATCAGTTTTCTCTTGTAATTTCCGAGAGGTGGTGTGAAGAGGGAGTTGTGGTACTTCTTAAGATGTCCCAATGATACCGTAACCATGACGTAGTCGTATTGATCTTCAATTTCAATTCCTCCTTTCACTTGGAGCTTGATCTTTTCCCCCGAATAATCGATATTTTCGATTTGGTGATTGAAATTGATCCACTCTTTTGGAGTGTATGACGCCATGTGATCGATAATGCCTGAGAATGAGTATTGCTTATGGTTAGTATGCATAGTATTGCTTGGAAGGGGTCATGTCTCATGTTCTCATGTAGATACTTGGGATTTGTGTGAACATCTGAAGGCGACCATAGTTATGAATAACGACGTCATCGTTCAGTACCTTTATATCCGATTCTATTAGTTGTGTATGAAACTCCAATCTCTCCCAAATCGTCCCAATCAGCGAGATTTCGAAGACTTTGCTGAAAACGTGACAAGAAAATGCTTTGTATACATTAATCAAACTCGGATGGTGTCAGACGGTGGTGAGTGGTGATGGCCTGGCAAACACACGGGGGTCTTTCCTAATTATTTGCTTGTAAAATAATCATTAATTGCAATACTTACATCACTCCAGTCGGAGGCCCATTCAAATTCCCAATAAGATCTGTATGGACGACTTAGGGCATCGAACAATTGACGGCGCTCTCCTGTCACGTTATTCTTCTGAAATAGAATAGAATAGAATAGAGCTTGTATTGCACTTGATTCGTATTTAGGTTCATGGAACATGACAACAAAAGATCTGATATTAGATAACAGACCTTTATGAATTCACTGTAATCCTCATCATATAACATCTTCATTGTGTGACTGTACGACTTTTTCTCGTTCTCTAATGCCAAGGTACGGTATTTTAAATCAAGTGGATCGATAAATTGCATGAACTCATCGAAATGTTCCCTGGAATCGGTATCGGTGTTTTCGCTTTTTGAATTTAATAAGTTTAATAACATTATTAACATTACATTACCAACTTCAAGGCGCATTCGAAATATATACAGAAAATAAGAGAGAAATCGCCTAAAAGTTTAGTGTGGCCATTCATAAACAATAAACTCACTTTTTAATGGGACATTTCCCAGAAAGATATTTGGAATCAGTGAAATGTGCCAAATCGGACAGTTCACCATCAATTAGATTCAATTTTGAGGCGATTATGTAGAGTGGATTGGTTTCCCCGTTGATAAATTGGGCACCCATTTGGAGGAAACCGCCTTCTGGAATGAAAAATTGGTGTCAAATACAATACGAAGCGCATTCTGGTATTCTATGTCTATGTGTTAGCTCGTACGAGAGAGATCGGATTTGCTTTTTTTCGAATAAAAAGCCTTTACCATATGGAAAGATAACTAAATAATTACCGTAACTTGCTTACTGTAAGGTATTGAGTGTATCCTTCCTCCTACTCTGTCTGCTCCCTCATAAATTGTGTATGGAATTCCGAGTTCTCTCAACCTTCGCCCAGCCGATAAACCGGCCATTCCAGCTCCAATTATGGCGATTTTTGGATGTTCAACATTTTGTTGCAAACTTATCTAAACTAATATTGGCCAGGGAGGGTTCATTGCTATTTGTGAATGAGGAACACACGTAGGAAGGATTTTCTTGGGGTGGGATTATAAATTAATAATCAGTTTTTTATTGTTTCCTTAGAAGATCACAGACGATTAATTCCAATTAGCTTGCTCCTGCATGGCCATATGATATAGGCATCAACAATGCACATTTGACATTTGACAGTATCAGTATGTTTGTCTCATGCAAACTGACATTTTGTATAATAAAATTGGTGCAAAAAAAACGTACCACAATATGCAGCAATAATAGGAAAATCACCCATAATCGAAGAATCATTTTCTATTCTAAAACATCCAAGGGATCATTAAAGCGAAATGGTAGCCTCTTTGGAAAATTTGCATATGATAAGCAAATCCTATGTATCCTATGCTAATTTTGTACGATTGCCGTGGACGATCGTACACAATTAGCATAGGATAGCTTATCATATGCAAATTTTCCAAAGGGGCTAGCATTTCGCTTTAAAAAATAAACTATTGAGCATAATTGCATAATTTCACGCTTTTGCTTGTTGTTTTGGTGGCGATTATAAACTAAAGAAAAGAGAAACTGGTTTAAGAATGTTATTTTTTATGAAAAAAAGAAAACTGGACCCTTGGTGCTATCAATATTTGAAGATCAATTAATGAGAAAGGACTTTCGTCTGACTGATATTAATTACATTCTCACAATTCAAATGTTGTGATAAGAAAGAAAACATCACTCTTTTTTTCTTTTGCACTGATTTTGCTCGCTTTATCAGCACTACTAATTGAAAGCTAAAACACAAGAATAAAGAAACTTCGAGAACTTCTTGATGTATTTAGTTTTCTTCTTTATCCGAGGCTTTGTTTGCTCCTACGGTCTACTATTTGCGAAAGGGTGATGCTCTACTATTTAGAGGAGGAGGCTCACGAGAATGAAGTGCTCAAATAGTTTCCTTTTATCGAAAGATGATGGTATCTTCCAATTAAAAGCTTTTGCTTTGTTCGGAATTTAATACCATCATCTTTCGATAAAAGGAAACCATTTGAGCACTTCATTCTCGTGAGCCTCCTCCTTTAACTTTTTATAAATGCAATCCCTCAGATTTTATGCTATAGTGCTGGGTCTTCAATATTACAGATTGAAACTTTTTGTTGAGGTTGAAAGCTACTCGTATTACAGTAGATTCATATTTGGGTCTTATTTTTTTCTAATTCGCACCCGTTTTTTTTTTGGTATTTCAGAAAGAAATACTTCGTGTGTCAATTAAATTATTTGTCGATTCCCTCCTACAATGTGTATAGAAATAAAACTCATTTCAAAAAACAAATCGTTCGCCTAAACTTATCTTTTCACGTATTATAGAAACGTATCCTGTGAATTTATTCATGAAACCCGTTTATTTCCACATAACATGAACTAAACTACAACGTGTGAAAAAAAGAAGAATAAAGAGCCAACTAATTGAGAGAATTGTCTGAACATTATATATTGGAGATCATTTTTGTATTAAAGCAAAAGTTCATTTCTTTGACGCTCGATCAATGGACAATTCCAAAGATAGAGCATATCAACATAAAACTGCCACGGAATATCATTTAGCATATGAAAATAAAATAAAACTGAAACCAAAAAAATTAAATTGAGAAAGGTTATTCGAGACTAAATGCATAAAGTGTCTCAAAGAGTTGTAAATGTTGTGCATAGGCTCTTTTGAGTCGGGGTGCATTGGGCCACGCATCCATATCGGAACAGTAAGTTATTCTCATTAATTTGTAGTAGTGAACCATCTTCTCGTCACGCCAAACTGGACATTGCCTGAAAAATAGGAACATTCAAAAATTCATACTACAAACTACAAGGCAAACAACTAAGGAAATCGGTGCGCCGCGCATAAATAATCCCGGTTTTGCCCATTTTTCGTGCTAAACACATCAACAGAAGATAAACAAAAATGAAAACGAATGAAAGCCCGTGGCGCTTCACATGCTTAACAAAATTCCTGTTTCTCCACGTTCGCGCGTTTATGGCGGACCTGTGGCCCACACCGAGCATATCGGTAGCACATATTCTAAGTGGCCGCCAATCCTAAAGTTTCACGTTTCAAGGGACAAACTACAGCTGGAAATCTGATGTACCTGTATGTGGCCTTTCCTTGATCTCGACCAAAACAAAATTCAGCTTGTTGACGGTTCAGTTTGCGGATCTTTTTGCCAAGTCTGAAAAAGATGGAAAAACTAAAGAACCTAAAGAACAGTGCAGCGATTATCGATTATCGACGGCGACAGCAACAACACATGATAAATCTTCTTTATACTCCTGCTATAGTTTCGTCGAGGTGCGTCAAGCATCCCGGAATCTTAGTCCAAAATGTGATATGAACATGTTTACAGTTAATGGAATCTGCCTACCTGTGTGCCGTGGCGAGTAGTCCTTCCACAGTTTCCTTCGGCAGGAGTTCTTTATTTGTGAGACATTCCTCCACGGGTTCTGTCTCTTCCACTCCCTAGAAAGAACAACTGAATTAGAATTGACAAACATTTTTGAATTACTTTCAACTTTTTAACCATTTTAGCAGGTGATCTCAACACTATTCTGAAGGGTATATGTGCTGTGCAGTAAGCCGGTTAACTTAAAGCGAAATACCGGCCGGTTTTTGAAACATATCGAGTACACCAGCATTCTTATGCAGCTTATGCAAATGACCATAAATTGGAATAAAAATCAAGCTAAATACGAGTAAATTAGAATAAATACGTACGAATTAAGTTGTGCACGATGCGTTTCAAAAACCTGCCTGTATTGCGCTTTAGCTTTAAACCAAATGTGAAAATTCAACAACTTTAATGTAAGAGAAGATGTGACTTATAAGCAGGTAAGAGAACAAACTACAATGACTACAATAATTAAAAAAAATACGACATGAACCAGTCGTTTATCTTCTAATTTTGCAGAGACAAGAGAACTGTTGACCACTTTTGCAAAACGGGTCAGAACAGGGCGCTTGTCCGATAAAAGGCCCTCCCAACCGCCTTTTATACATTTTCCCGTAAATTCTCACGAAATATGGCCTCGGCGTCGATCGTTTTCTCCATTGAAAATGATGTCGAAACAAGCAATAAATGACCATTCCAATCATTACTATCTATTACTATACGACGGAAAGTGGAAATGTGTGATTGCTCTTGTTGATTTTAAGTTTATTAATAGTTATTTTAATAATAATTTAGCAACCCATCATGGAATACAAGTAAATATGTGTTTTTTTCGCTTCGTATGGTACTATATAATACGCCTGAACACCAGAGCGAACTCTTTTATGTATTCAAGGGTAGTTCACCACAGTGTTCTTTGCCTCTGCCTCTGATCGTATAATTTGTTCTGTTCCTGTTCTCAAACGTACCATGGTTTCTTTGACATCCGGAGGTATAAAAGTTGCCAAATCATCAATTTCTTTGGGTGCAGGTGGCAGAGTTGTTAGAGGAAGAAGACCCGATTGCTGCTGAAGAAAAAGATAATGAAAAGAAAATTTTATATTTAAAAAAAAAACGAGATGAAGATTGCAACACTAGTTAGAACCTGGTAGAACTCTATTTTTTGGTTGTGTTCACAGCTAACTGAAATGCGAAAAATGTATTTACCAATCCGCAACAATGGAAAACATGTCTTCGTAACGTTGCAACTTTTTTCTATTAAATTCAGTTGTATTGATTAGAAACTCAAGGATAATCGCTCTTACCTGAGTATCATAATATGATACTGATTCCAATTGTCCAGTAGGCACTGGAGTGGAGACAGGCATTCTTTCAACGTACGCATTCAGTGGGGCTGAATAGGGAGAAGAAATATTTAATCATAGAGATCATCGTCTCAACTACTACACTAAGGACTAAGGACCATCTAACCCCAGTGTAACCAGAAATAAGAACCACAAATTTTATTGTACCATTGATTTCAATCAAATGTTTTCTTACCATTTGTAGTGAATTCCGAATGTGGTGGTTCTCTTTGCGTGACTTCAGGAGCACGTTCCTCAGCATTTTCTGAAGCCACAGCATTTTCTGTTGCTGCAGTAGCTTCTGTTGTGGTTAGTTCTGCGTCGATTGGAGCTTCCGCAGCATATTCCACCTGAAAAGGTTCAACTTAGTTCAAATCAAAACCTGTAATAAATGTGCAGAAAAACGAAATATATTTCTCCTTGAAAAAAATCAGGACACTACCTTTCGATATTTGTTCACCGAGTTCCCGTAGGGTTCCATGCTTCTCGCTGTGGTAGAAATTGATTCTTCATAGGCGGCAACATTAAAAATAAAGTTTTTTTTTTCGATAAAAGGTGCACTAAGTTTCATTCCCTCTCAAAAGTTTGTTGTTTATTATCTTGTTTGAGACTTCGACTATGAAAATGAAATAATGAAACTAATTTTCACAGGTTGAGTACTAATGTGCCCTGACTAACCTCAGTCCTCTCCTCTTTTACGTCTTCTGGGCGGTTCTGATTCTGAATTTCTCCTCCTTCTCCCGCATTCGTTGTCGTTTCTTCGAACGTCTCAAATTATAGGATTAAAGCGATGGTTGTCCCTCAGGAATCGTGGCACTAGACGCGCACCAAATGTGCACCTACCGCGCATCCCAAGACGTACCACGTTTTGTCGCACACCATACCTTGTCATGCATAAATATAGCAAAAGCAAGCCACTTGCATTTGCTACAAACAACAAAAAAGCCGCCAACCTGTGTGTGAAAATAGTCCTCTGAATGTGCCGTAGTATTTTCATCGATTAGACGAATTTCAATTGTTTCCATCGGGGCGTCAAGCCGTTCGACTGAAATATGTATTGAAATGATTTTTATGTTAGTAGTAGTTAAAATGAGCATTGATAGTGCTAGTGCGGCGCACCCATTAGCACACCCGTGGCGCATTTTTGGCTAACTTGCGGCTCACCACATCGCCACCTCGAAAAAGCCGTTTTGCCATTTCCGCCCTAGGTGCAGAGCTACGGCCATGTTTCTTCAGTGACCGCTTTAAATTACTTTTATCTATGTGCATATTCAGTAGTATAATGTGAGGTGTGACCCACCTCTAAACGTACTTGTCACATCGTTTCCCGGGTCGGAGGACTTCATTCTGGATTCTATAATATCATCTCTCCTCCTGATAACCCCTTCCTCTGTTTCTGTGAATTGTCGCCTGCCCCTTCCCTCTGCATCGTGGGTGGGTGGGCGTTCACTGGGAAACTCCCGCCCCCGCCCTTCCTGGGAACCTACGGGCACAGAGACAGCACCAGGAATAGTGCTGAGTAGCACGACAAGTAGAAAAAGTAGTGTTGGCGAGAGCATAACTGAAATAGTTGGATTATCTTCTTTCTAACAAACCTGAAAAATTCTTTGAAAAGCACAGCGTTCCTTCACATGTTTTACTTTTTCTGTATGCATAAATAAATGACAAAGTACGGTAAACTACAAACAAGAAATGACAGTGAAAACTCAATTACTCAGCTTAGTCCTATAGTAGTTAGTAAAAAAAGCAAAAAAAAAAAAGATCTAAAAGTATATGTTCATTGTTTAGAATGGGACGAGAAGAAATTTTGTTCTACTCGGAACGAAAGTTGTTTTTCGTCTTGTGCACATGAACAACTACTGACGTCACTTCTAATAATACCGAAAATAACAGAATAAAAAAGAGGGTTCTCCCAGGGGGATGGCCTGGTCCCAACTTGAAGCATAAAGCGAAAACAACTTCTTGGAAAGTTGGAAACAGAATTCTGGAACTCTGAACACTGAAGGTTTGCGAGCTAATAGATACTACCTCAATAACTTTGTCGACTCGTTATTCGATCCAATAAACATTATTAAAGTGAATGAGTTTTTTTTCCCGAGTCCCAGGAAAAACTAACGCTAGCCTACCAAGTAGCCAAATCGTCAAATGTTTTCCGTAAAAAAACTGAGTCTTACTATTAATATACTTCATGTTCAAAAAATGACTTGTGTTTATAGATGGGATGTCTTCAGATGTTTCTCGATGTCCGAGATGTCACATATGTTTTTTGGATGTTTTAGATGTCTTAAACAGTAAGCCAAGTTGAAAACGCTTAATTTTGTCGTAGAACGACTGACTGATAAAGGGACAAGATTTATTGTTAGAGATGTAAATCAGGGAAAGAAGCGAATTTCGAATGGCGAACATTTTGCAAGAAACTCCCACCACAGCTGGTCTGTTCCATTTGTAGGTCGGGCACCTTGCAAAGGTTTATTTCACTCAATTCGCTGTTGTAACAACACATCAAAATTGTGTAGTAGCTGCATTAAAAGACCAGATGTTCTCAAAATTCGGGTATATCAAAATGGGTTTCGGACACAGAAACTCTCTCAAACTTAAAGCGAAATGCTAGCCTCTTTGGAAAAGACAAATCCTATGTATATGAAAACTGACGAGCCATAGGATAATAGCGGCACTTTTCCATTGTACCATCAGGAATGAACAAAATTCCATTAATTACTGATCAAAATAATACAAGAAAATAAAGTAAAATCGGAAAGATTTCCACACGAAGACGAAACGGATAAGATGAATAAAAGTGATTAGTAGGTGTTTAATGGTCTTTAACACTTTCGCATTTTGTTCATGTTATAGTACTATAGTAGTAAAGTATGCAATCGGCATGACACGGAAATAATAACAATAAGAAATAATAAGTATAGGTATAGAATCCTATTCTTAGCATTTTGTGGACATCAAATGAGAGGTTATCTTTTGTAAAATCGTACATAAATCATAAAACAGTGGGACCATTACTCATTTTCAATTATAAATAGACTATATGTTGTTGGCTAATAGATGTGTTATGCGTTATGCGTGAGTATTTTGATCGACAAGCTTTTCAAATGCTGAAAATAAAACAGATGAAGTTATTAGTTATGAATATATCATCTCCGTCCCATAGGGTAGGCAGTTATGAGTCAAAGCGGTTGGCATGTGGTTTTTGAAACTTATGCCGGACAACTGCACTTCTATTTACTATATGCAAATTTCTGTACCCTTCTGGCCATTTGCGGCGCACAATGGAATCCTATTTCCTATTTGCATATGTTACATGCGAATTCAGATGTCCTGCTTACAGCTTACGTTCCAAAACCACGTACCAAACGACCAAACCGCTTTAAACATTTCATATAAAAATCGACTGTTATTGTCGTGAATCGTATGGTGACGTACTTCTCATAGCGGAGGAATCAATCAATCGGCGGGAAGATGTAAGGATTGGTGAAAGGAGGAAACCTGTGAAAATGATCAACTTCCAGGAGGATCGGATAGCCGAGAGGAGGAAAAAGGAAGATCGAAGAGAGAGAGAGAGAGAGAGAGAGAAGAGAGAGAGAGAGAGAGAGAGAGAAGAGAGAAGAGAGGAGAGAGAAGAGGAGATAGTGAGGGAGAAAGAGAGAAGTTTGCAAGAAAAAAAACAGAAACACTATCCTTCTCTCGGATAACCTATCAATCCTGTCGTTCAAATTTCACGTGAGTTCACAAATCGAAAAGATGTTTTCCATCTTTTTTCTTTCAAAAAGCTAACTCATCAATGGGTTCTTTGGATGAGTCAACTGGTAACACTAACCTTATAATAATTTATTTCCAGATTGCATGATGCTTTCATTTGGTAAAAGGTGACAATTACAGTATGTGGAAAACTACCGTAAGTACTATGGTATATCGAGGAGGACGACTCATAATATAGCGCTGAAACATGAGCACACTCCCGAAAAATCAGACTTCAGCAGCCAATCACCATTCTAGCACTTCTGTAGTGATAGCTACAGTACCCTACCATGTAATTTTCGGCAGCACAATAAAGGGATAGGGGATTCCCTTTGTACGAGAGAGACTGAGTTGCACAAGTATTCTGTTCATAGCTGTGGTGGACTTTTGGTAATTTCTATTCACGATTTATGCGGCCCTAGGCGTAACATTTTTGATTCTGATTCCACTTGCATGCCTGATTTACAAAAGAATTATATCTTCCCTGAAATAACTTACTGATGGTGAAACAAATTTATTTTATGTCAAGGCACATTTACGTAGTTTTATTGACCATTTGTGTACAACCCGAAACCCTCAGTGGCGATCATAACTTAAACTATGCACTAAAAGTATAAAAAATAGGTAAAACTATCGGTAAAACAGTAATCAATCAGGTAAAAAGAGGATTGATATGAGTAAAAATGGCGAGAAAAGGGCCCAATTTTACATTATAATACAAGAAAGCACGGAGTTTGGCCTTCTATAGAATTATTTCTTTCCCTTTGACAAGAAGTTTGCAATTGCAGTGGCACACTCCTTACTCTGCCATCTCTCGCAGATCAGGTCACACTCCTCCTGCAAAGAAAAGAAAGTTAAAAACTAACCAAAACAGTAATAAATACTGAAGGCGGTTGGTAAAAGCTAAGGTTAGTTACCCTATAATGTGCAGAGCTCTGAATTCTGCACTGCATGAATCACGCGCCTAAAATACATCATGGTCCGGCAAGCTGTAGGTTTTTTTTAAGTTAGTCCTGGAAAAACTACGGGTAGCATTTTAGCAAGAAATTGTTACCAGCGTAATCCAATGAGAAGACTTGCACTGTGCCGCAATAGAGAGACGTCAGGTCAAATGCCCCGGTAATGGCCAGACGAGAGCAAATAGGGAAACCAAGTTACGAATCAGCCGTATTCGTAATATGTTACCTTGTTTACTCTGGTGAGTGTGTCCTTATGGATTGACCTCAGAAGTCCCTTGCTTAGTTTTACACTCTCTGGAGGAAGGGCAGAATAGGCATGCAGACGACTCCAAACGCTCTGCAAATGGACAACAATAGAACATATCGTTCTCATTCTTCACGGTCACAAACTATGCTCAGGAGGATTTCTTTTGTCACGGATAGCGGAGTTAATAGTTAATCAAATCTTAGCAGACATTCCCTAGCAGATTGCAAGGCCAACAAAACAAGACTAACACTTAGTATAATTAATAACGCGGAAATACCTTCTCAAAATCGTGTTCCTCAAATACATCATTCACGAGCCCGTACTCCTTGGCCTCAAGAGCGGAAAGTTTCCGTCCGAACAGAAGGACCTGCAAATCGATTAAACGCAAGGTAAGGTAAGGTTAAACCATCTTCACTTATCAAATACACTCATCCGAGGATGTAACGCCGAACACAAACAACTGATAGAAACAAGATTGGAGACTACCATTCAGTAGGTGTAAAACCACAATGTTTCTGTGAACTACTAAGAGGATGGATGAACAAAAATTAGTACTAAAAAGGACCATGCAGTCTACTCTCACTCCCAGATTAATGTAAAGTAAATGCCAACAAATAGTATAATGGGAAATACCTCAGCAGCTCGCAAAGTTCCCATAATAAGCGGGAATGTGTAGGAAGAAACACCCTCGGGACTCTGCCCAACTTGCGCGAACGGAGTCATGAAAGAACTCTAAAAGAATGAATCAACATGGATAAAATATCGTCTTAAATATTTTATTCCAAAAGAAATTTTCATTGTTAGCCATGCAGGAGTCATAACATGCAGACTACTACTAGCATCCTCAAGACATCTTTCGTCAGCGTTGTTTCAAATCAAATTACAACGCATGTTAGTGAAACATCAAACTATAAACAATAACAAATCTTAGGTAGCATACTGAAACCTAACAGTGTCAAGTATCACTATCAAGCTATCAACTCACCTTGTTGTTGCAAAATACGAGGTCGAAAAGTGGGAGAACTGTGACTGATATTCCAATTGCAGGCCCATTGATAAGGGCCACAAGGGGCTTGTCGAAATCAATGTAGGACTGAAAAAACAACAATAAAACATTATCCAGGCAGGGCATAAATCTATGCAAAATGATTAGATCAAACGACGTATGGTTAGGTATGAATACTTCTGAAGATTTATTTCCTGAAAATGAAGCGTAGAAGAGGTGGTGCTTCTTTTATACCCAATAGGCAACAATACCACCGAGCGCCCTCCGAGCCTCCGATGCATCATAGCAATGTAGCAATTATCTAGTGAGCCCAGTATCAAAAACTCCCATTAATAGACATTGTCTTTCCAGCCAACTAAACATTACTGACCGTTTCAAAAAACACCAAACACAAACCTGAACATAGTCTCTGCAGATCACTTTCGCCTCCTCAGCCATCTCCTTCACTCCGGCAGCGTCTTTTGTTGCGGCAGCAGCAAAATTGGACAAGTCGTTGCCAGAACAGAAATAATTGCCCGTTCCTGTATAATGTGACCAAAAGTAGAGGTTAAAAGGTAAGGCACAAAGGAAACCCCAATGACAATACCAAAAAAAAAGGAATACGAAGGTAAACGAACAAAAAGGATACAGATCTGGACAGGAATCTCAAACACACCTGTGAGAACAGCCATTCTAATTGCCGGATTTTTACTGGCCCACGAGAGTCCGTCCATGATGCCCCGGTACATATCCAAAGTGAGAGCGTTGAATTTCTTAGGGCGATTTAGTTGCATTTTGAAGATCTTTCCGTCGACCGAATACTGGAAAACCAAGCGTACAATTAGGCGGAACTTTGCAGGTGATCAGTTTGTTGATACTTCTCGTGATGGTTGTCTCGTCATCTAAAATTATTCAATTCAAACACGTTAACGTACATCGAGACCACTGATAGGCTTCAGTCCTTCCAGTGTCTCTCCAGTTTGGGGCGGGGCATCGGCTCCTGCAAGTTCGCCTACAAGCTGTGCGTACTTCTGCATGGCGTCATCCTGAAGTAAAACAGTTTTAACCACTGCTCATAAGTAGTGAAGGAACATGAACCCTTTACTATGTGGGGCATTGTCTTACTTGTTCTCACCATTGAAAATGCTCTCTTCCGCCTCCGCCACATAGTTTATGTTTCAACAAACTTTTATAAACCTCGATTCCTACAAGATCCCAATTCACAGTGAAGATAGAATACTCATAGTCATTCAGACAAAGGTACAACTGATAGATGTCCTAACACATAAGCAGCAAAGAAAGAATAATGAACCTTTGAAATTCCCTTCACACCTGTCCACGCATCGAACTTGGCCCTTCCAGCAAAGTCCATCATACCGGGACGCGATCCCGAGACATCACCCACAGTTGACTATAATATATGGTTTACTATTAATTCACTAACAATTATATACTGAATACTTAATTCTACAAAAAAGTGTACTGTGTACAGAAATTTACAAAGAAACGAATAATAAAACATAAAACAAGAGAGCTAAACAAACTGTGTTACGAAGTCATGCAAATTGTAAGACATCCGAGCAATTGCATGGGTTGAACAAGGTTCAAGATATAACACAGAAATTGCCTAGTTGTACCAAAAACACAAAGTAAATCACCTGCTTGAACAGGGCATATATCTTCAGCTTAATGTCCACATCTGGTTCTTCGCTCAACGTCTTCAGACGCTTCTGGGCTGATTCAAAAGCAGCAAGATGCGACGAAAGCCTGGGATAATATGTGTACGATGTACCGAAATACTAGCAACATTATATCGAATATCCACGAGGTTTTTATAAGTGTGACACGCACAATGTATAAGATTGCTAGTCGAAATGAGTCGCAGCAAGATAATTATACCCAATATACGTCGTCACACGAGATGTAAAGTAACAATTAGTCTGTTCTTTCTTCTTTCTTAGAATTGCAAAAAAACATACCGAATTTGAAATCCTCGTCCAGTGAGTGCAGTGAAGGCACTTAGCATTGTTGCTGGCAGGGTAAATTCACAGAGTCCTGAAGTACATTCATAAATCAAGAATAGATAAATTAAATATTGATTAGCCGGACCTAAAGGACTACCTATGGCTAGGGCTAGCTATTTAGAAGAACTTAAAGAACAAAGTCCGCCCAAGTAAAGGAGCAACATACGATATGCAAACAAAATTACAATACAATGAAAGAATGAACATGAGAAGAATGCATGGAAAACAATTTTGAATTTTTTTAACAAACTGAAAATCGAGTATATTATGCAACATTATTTGTAATATTATGGTACAAACAGCCAGAATTTAGAAACCTGCCGCTATTCGAAACTAAAATCTTAATGTGTATGTATTACAACTTACAACTTACTTCAGGAATGAATGAATACTGCACGATTAGTTTTAGTGTTATCAAATGCGTCCTCTCCTTGGGGGTCCACTCGCAAGAGTGTGCTCTGCACGCGACATCACACTACAAACAACAAAGTCCATACGACCAATATGTGAGATCTAATCTGGCAATACGACAATACATTTCATGTCACTTTTGGAACTAATTTCTAGTTGGTAAGGTTCTGACACTAATTGTAAGACTAAATTTCAAGTTGATGCAAAAGAGCCTCCAAACCGTTAGTACGTCTAACAAGTAAAACTAACTCAAGGAAATTTGGTTGTTCAAGAAAAATAATCCAACTTCCAATGTGTATACAAATACAATAGATTCGTGGGAATTCTTTAAAATTAACCACACTCCGCTTACAGTGTGATTCAGTTTTTGAATGCGTAAGAATTTTTTAAATTCACATGCGCGTCAAGTACGCGCGAAACTTGTAGGTAAGGCGCGGCAGGTGCGCGGCAAATACGCCAGTGGTGCGCCTCATTTGCGCCACAAGTGCGTCATATTTGGTTGCCGCACCCTGGCCTTCCCGCCGCGCACCCTAGTGGGTGCGCCGCCTCCTGTGGCGCACCCTGTTTTCAGTGTGCGGCGATGGCGCGGAGTTTCACTTTGTAGGTACGGTACGACCCCCTTCACAAAGAGTGCCACATGTACGCCGTGTTTCCGCCGCGAACCCTTTCTGCCACTTTCCCAAAAGTGGAGTGTGTTTAGAGAAAAAAAGAATTCAAACTGAGAACGCGTCCCATATGTAAACGTGTAGGAGAACTCGGAAAAAAACTAGCAAAATTTTGCGACCCTATTGACACCTTAAATCACAGTCACTTCATTATCATTTTTACTACATAGCTATTATAACGCCAATTGTATATCCTTACCTTTATGCCAATTTCTGGCATTTATCCGGAAAAACAGTTTTGAATAACTGTGTGCAAATTTAGAACGTTGGTTATAATACAAAGCAAAGTGGTTCAATTTGCGTAGTTTCATGTCGTTGTCATACTGTAATTATCAAAACACAAATGGGGATTTCTTTCCCTTGGCGTTTATTATAAATTGCACAATGATTTTTCTGTGCTTTATGTTTATGGATATTTGGCAAAAGCAATTGTGTGGCCCTCGTGACTGGACTTGGATCATATTTTTTCTTTTACACTGATTAAACACATTTGTGATATTCTGTACCTTTAGAAATAACTTTTTTTTCAATAGGTATTCGTACAACCATACGTAACTTTTTGGAAAATAACAAATATAAATTAGAAAGAAACGCATGAATGGAAACGACGCATTGAATATTACGCTTTTTGCTTTGTAGCTCACGCGGATATCGAACATAATTGAATATGTGAAACATATAAATATGTACCCGCTTTCCAGAATATGTATCACAGCGACATGCATTGCAGTCTTTTGATCTTCGTCGGCCTCCTGGCTTCGACTACACTTGTTGAGGCATCCTATACACCTTGCCAAACCGGATATGGTTTCTTCATGCTCCTTCAAAAGGCCTTCGCCAAGGTGGAGTACCAACAGACAATTGAGTATCGTCTGCAGACTGAATGCGCTTCTTGCACACTCACTGCAAAACTTCTGAAGCTTATGGAACTTATCGTCTGGCCAACACGAATCAACTGACAATCGTCACAGAGACCGTCGACATGACTGATGCAAGCTGCTTTAATCTTCTTGTTACATACTCGCAAAGTCTGGTAGTAGATGGAAGCCCTGTACTCGTCAATAATACCACCAGGCGCTCTCGGCCTGTGAAGTCGACGTGTCCGGTGTTGAAGAAAGCACCGAAAGCTCGTGGACGCTGTACAAGACGTGTTTCCGCGCTTATACGGTGGGCTGTGGAAAGGAGGACGAGCTCAAGAGCCTATGTGACCAGGTGGACGCGTTTGTGGATGAATCGTCGCTTAGTTTCCAAAAGAAAAACAAAACGTTCCCACTCTGCAAGGAGATCATCATCGCTTGTTCCACCCCGTGAGGAACCAACGACTCCTGCTCCAACAACTCTCGCTGCCACAAGTTCCGCACCAAGACTCAGTGATTCAGAGGTGTGCGTGGTCCTATTCGAACTTTTTGCAGAGAAGATCCTGCTTCCTCCCGGCCAACTCAAGAAATTCCAATACCTGCTCAAACTACAGATGACTAAGCTCAGCATTACCGAGATCACCGTTGAATTCTTCTTGGAATGCTTCGCCATCTTCTTGAAGAGAATCAGAACTTGTGGTGCCAGAAGACTGTGGATGCGAAGATATTGACGTAGAGGCTATTCTAGTCGAAACTTCCTTTACGGTGAACAATGACAAAGATGATTCGGAGTCAAAGAAGGATATCATTGAACAGCTGCACATCATTGTGGAAAAGTGCGATGCACACCCTCTACACCTGTGACTGCTACCAACAATATCGAAGTAATCTTATCTCGATCAAGGCTTTCTTCACTAAGCTTAACAAACTGGATTGCGCAAAACCGTATATGGACAAGTGCGAGAAGGCCAGTCTGGCTATTGGTACAGATCCTGACTGGGATGAGAAGGTTCGTCTCACTGTCCGCGGTCTCATCGAGGAATCGCTCTCTGTTTGCGCTGAGGTTGTTGTAGTACAGACGACCGTGCCGTCAGTCACAGACGTCACCGAGCCAACCTACTGCAGCTGCCGGGAAATGGAAATTGAAATTATCGATGGCTTCCTTAAGTTCCTCCTCGAAGTCTTCGGAGAAGAAATTGCAACTTTCCCAGAAATCTCCATTCTGATCCAGAAGTACGAAGTGGAATTCAAGAAATGCTTCGACGAGGGCACGGAATGCTACTTTGATGATGAAGACGTTGATGTCCCAACGCCTACCAGTGCCTGTGAACAGGACTACTCATGCGATCTCCAACTGCGATTGAGATCCAAATCGTTCAGGAAGAGACTGGATGCTGATCAGATCGCACGCGTCATCGCTCACGCCCAAACGTGTCAGTTCTACCAGAAGAACCATCCTGTATTCGGAAAGCTCGGAGGTGCGGAGAAGTGTCTGGACGCGATGACGAAGAAGTGGTCGAAGACGCTGTGCCCGAAGTCGTACAAATCTGGATCGGGCTCAGGATCGGGCTCAGGCTCAGGTTCTGGCTCTGGCTCTGGTAGCCACGGCAGCGGCGAAAACTAAGCCAAGACTGACATTTGAAGTTTATAAATAAATAATTTTGTACTCGTGCAATAGCACTTGTGAATTATGCATGAAACTTGAAATGTGATAGTGAAAGACGCTCAACAATCCTCGATCTGCTCGATCTGAAATTTGCGGAACATCGTTTCTGTGTGTATACATCAGGACACCTCATGTCGTTGGACTTCAGTTCACATGTGACATGCATGGTTCTCCGAAATTTTTTTTTTATATATATTTGATTTGAAGAGCAACTATTCTGTTATATGTAACTGTTATAAGTTATAAGCAACTTAAGTTCTCTCAACTGTTAGTATGACTTGTCGTCTCGCTGCTTACTGTACTATCCGTTTTGCACTCGTTTGGGGCAAATCCTACTTGATCCAAGAAATATACTAATTTTTATTACTTTCGATATACCCTAGCCCGCTTTTGAAGCATATTGGACTTCAAGCACATATTTGGATCAAGATATCCAAAAATGGAGATTATTGGAAAGTTTCGCATTTTTTCAGTTGTTCGCTGTCGTGTTGACACGAACTTTCTCTACATTTAGTATATTGTTATATTAAATGACTCCTTTACGCTGCCATTCTTCAAAATTCCTTTTATTTTTCTCTTTAATAGGATCCCTAACTGACTTAAACGAAACGTGGTCAGTTATAATAAACAAACGGGGATGAAAAACCCGTTCCCACCTGTGTGGCTAACATCATTGTGAGAACAGAATAACATGAAAAAGCAGAACACTGCCAATTGCAGCATTACTACCTGTTCGCCACTCATAAGCCTGCTTTCTTACTGTATGCATCCTCGCACATCTCTCTCTCTATCTTTCTCTCTCTCTCTCTCCCTCGCTCTCTCTCCCTCGCTCTCCCTCTGTCTAATCCTCTCTCTCGCTCTAATAATTATCCCTGTTTTTATCTCGTGGCAACTCTATCTTTTTATATCTTCATCCTTATGTGCTTCACTACCAAATATGCCACTATATAAGTATTTTGTGTGTATAAATCTTTATTGGAAATCTTTATTGACATTCATATAAATACAACGACAAGGAAAGCCAACGTATGTAAACTGGCCCCTAACGTGAGTGGGGGCCAACAACCCAAGGTTTTTTATGCAAGGGCTAACTATGCACTCTTATGTTTCCCTGCATCAATGGAAAATCCAAATATACCTAAACAAGCACGTCTGAAGGCGATGCTCCTCACTTTACAGGACAGACTTGATCCCCTTTTCCCCAGCTTCCTGCTGTGCATTTCAAATTGGAATTTGTTTGAAAACTCCCGTTTTTCTCCGTTTCCAAATAGTTTTTTACCCAAGGAATTTGCATGTATTTTCCATGAGAAACGAGATAAGTCTTGAAATGTGTGTTTATTGACTTTTTTCTTTCTTTATCCGACTGTTCAATCCGCTTGATGGGAAAGTAGGAGTTTGTAGATTCTAAAAAGTCCGTTCAGAAAGTCTCTTGCACAAGTGGGGAAAGAAAAACAAAAAATATATGTTTAATCCGTACTTTACATTACATCTATTGTGGGGTTTCAAAGTATCCGGAAAATTTACCGTATTTTACACTTCGCGAGACCCATGTATTAATTTATCATGTCAAATATTCAATTCAGGGAAAATAAGGTAAATTGTTGCATACTTGGAAGGGAACGCACAGTTGTTTTTGGCATACATGGAAACCCCATAACCACAGAAAACATTGAGAGTCTCTTTGCACGGTTGACTCTACAAGAAACATCCAGTCTTTTCGTTCCCATACGAGTGATTTGCTATGCTGAAACCTGGCAGATAGCTACCAGATATAGAACCGTCTTATGTTCTTGAGTGAGATATTGCGTGCTTTCTTTGTGCTTTTGGTGACCTTGATGTTCCAGATGTTCCTTTCTTTTAACACGCAAAAGGACATGTTCACTGTTTCCGCTAATCACTGAGTTGCCGCCCAAGAGAAAGCTTGCCCTTACACAATTACCTTAGCACTTAGATCTAATGACTTAGCAATTCCGCATCCGATAATGTGCAACGGCTGTCTGTGGCAGATTTTACTCCTTACTAACTGGATCTGTTCTAGAATTATTCTTTAAAAGCGTGAATAATGACGCACTGAACATGTATTTTTTATGAAGCAGAACCCATCGTCGTCTCCACGGCGCACCTGCTGCGCCGATTTTGAGCCACAGATGCGCCATGCGCTCGCAGGCGACCGTTAGCATTTCCAACTAAAGTTGGCGATTCACCACAGCATATGACAGAGTAAATAACGCTCAACTCTGAGGAATTCGGTAGATAATCTGTGGTTATTGCTTGCAATAAAGCGCTCAACTTGGGAAACGGCACTTATTTTTGCATATTGTGCCGGAAAGGGTAGAAAGTGAAACGATCAGTGCTAAGGAATCCAGTCCGCTTTAAGATGAGTTTAAAAAGGAGATCGGCTATATAAGGTCTATGAAAAGGGAAGACAGAGAGAGAGAGAGAGAGAGAGAGAGAGAGAGAGAGATGAAAGAACTCCCTAAGTGGCTTAACAAAAATGTCGTGGAGTACCTCATGCAGCCACGGCAGTCAGTGAAAGTGCCAAAAAGTGCAACCGGGACAATTGGGTGAAGGAAAAAAAACATAAAACACGAACCATAATTAGCATATTTAGCAAATTCTCCTGCAATCAAATTCTTGTCTGAACGGGAGACTACAATGTACGACTAAAGATTAAAGCCGTCCAATGGCCATTCGTAGATTTACACGAAAATTTCGGAAAAAAATAGAATTGTAATTGTTCACTTTTTTTGTTCAAGTTGAATAAGTAAGTATATCTGACAAGTAACAACAACAACATGGATACAACATTGAGCTTGAATGCAGCATAAAGACTCATGAAGGAAACTATTTTTGCCAGCGCTACTATTTTTGAAGTAAATTGTTTCATTGCCAGAGTCGTATTTAACCCTGGATATTATTAATAAACATGCGCTGAAAGAGTGTGTACTTGTGTATTGGAAATATTATCAACATTAATTGGCACTACAGTACATAGTACATACCGCTCAAAAACTGTTGTTGCAAAAACTCACAAAGCATGTTCTGCAACCGCGCTCCCCTTGCTAGGTTATTTGTTTGTGTGTCAAAGTAAGTGTCACAGTCTATGACGTCACCACCAGTTTCCTGAGTCATCTCTAATTTACTGTATATGTAATATGTTGTCTACATCCTCACTGAGATGACTGTCGGCTGCCGTCCTCTCCTTATGCTTTGTCAGTCCCGCGATGGCGCTGGCAGCGCCGCAGGACCGGCTTCTCCAACCGCCCTCGAGCTATTCGCGTGCACGCCCCCTCGCGCGCTCTCCCCGCGGAGCGCTTCACGCCGAGGATTTGGATCCAGCCACTCTGCTTCTTGGTCACCTCTTATCCCACGGGGAATGCAACTTGTCCGAACATAGGCTTCAGACTACAATTCTGATATGATTCCTTTATTATTGCTATTGTTTTGCATACAAGGCACCGTCGTCACACAAAGCGTAAGTTTTATTTTTATCGTTGTTTTGTGTTTCACTATACATTATACCAAGTTTCTTTGTGGCTTATTTTGTTGAACTTTGGATGTTTATTATATGAAGAACTGTGGGTGAGTCTTTTAGAATGACCACCATCTTACAGTGATCTATATATAATTCTCTTATGCTTTCTGAACTTTCCGCCAAGACAAATTGCAGTTCGTCGTGAAAATTCTATCCACTTCTCCGTTTATGTATTCAATCATTTTACATTCTGCAATCTCATCATTTAATACATGTCTAAATATATTTCATCTGCTAGGTCAAACTGCAATATATAGTGCAGGTTTTAACCTTTTGCAGCGTAAGTTTTGGCCTAACTTGTTTTTGAGTGCACACCCTGAAAATATAAGTGTAACTGATTGTCACATGTATTTTACTTCCGCTAGCGCCCTCAATACCTGCTTACGTTAGACCCTTAAAACTTGATCTGACCAGTCTTTTAAGGCTTGATTAAGCAATCACAAGAAGGTCTTTGCCCTTAGGGTTTGCTTACCATTAGGCAAGACATCACATGAGGACTCAAATAAGCTCCGACCATCTGACGTCACAGCACCGTCATTAGCCTTCATTATTGATTAGTATTCTCAAGGCTCCCTATGTTTATTTCTCTCTCCGTCTCGACCCTCCAAGTCTCTAACATCTTTTTTCAGTTTAATTGTCTGTGCCTGGCTTGGGATCCTGTTTTCTCGTACACACAGTATGTGTCTATATAATCTCACACAAAGATGGGAAATACATCCTTCGATCCCATCCAAGTCTCCATTCCCTTTACAAACGCACACTTTTCAACTGGAAACACGGGCAATAGGCGATTTTGGATTGGAATGTTTACTGTGAAGGGCTAACAGCTGGAAAGGCTGTTTATGTAACACAACAAAAAAGAGTCAACAAAAACCTACAGGCTAGAAAAAGCTGTTTATATAACACTACGAAAAAGAGTCAACAAAAACCTGATTCTACATCATATGACTAAATGGCCCACCACTTATTTACTGCTGAGAGCTGAGACCAACGAGAGGTTGTATAATCCTAAATCGAAACACCGGCGGGTTTTTGAAACGCATCGTGGACAACTAAATTTTTACGTATTTATGCTAATTTACTCGAATTTAGCTCGATTTTTTTATTATATTTATATTCATTTGCATAAGCTGCATAAGAATGCAGATCTACTCGATGTTTTTCAAAAACTGGCCGACATTTCGCTTAAACGTTCTGGAAGTGAAAGACTATGCGACTGCAACTGTATGCAACTAACAATAAGCTATTACTTAAATCTAGCATTTTCCTTTGATTTAAGTTTAGCAAAGCTAATTCGCCTCGGAATCTGTTAGGCCAGTTAGGCTTCCCCCATAGATCATGCATTTTTTTTATCTGCATCTCTCACTTGAAGTCAATAACTGTTTCCAAGTTGAAATTGACCAGTTTCGAAAATCCATTTTGTTCGGGCGATTATATGCGAAATCCACTAAATCTGTCGTGGATTTATGCGTACAAAATGTCACAACAACTCAATAACAACACGTATATGATCTATTTTCTTGAATAGGGAACGTTTACCCAGGAAGGTACTTAGGAATGAGACCTATCTTCGCGATTCTTGCACCTCGGTTCATTTGCGTACGACTATCGGCCATGAAATTCTATTTATACTTTTTTAAAGCGAAATGCTAGCCTCTTTAAAAATTGCACATGATAAGCAAAACCTATGTATCCTATGATCGTACAAATTAGCATAGGATACATAGGATTTGCTTATCATATGCAAATTTTGCAAAGGGGCTAGCATTTCGCTTTAACGTAAATACCGTTGCAAATTGAAATAATTGAAATGTGTATCTATTTATGCATATCGACATTCTTACATATTCATTTCGCCATTGCCCTAGCTTTGTGCACGATGTCCACTTTAGACAGCCTCTATACATTCAAGTGCCCTTCCATATTTATTTCCTAGATGTTTCCGATAGTTGTGTTATGGTACACTGACTCACTGAAAATATCCTCTATTTTCACTCGACGAATCATTGTCAGGTGTTCCTCATGTTTAACTATTTATGTTGTTCATTTTAGTGTAGGAGAGAACAGAGAGAGAGAGAGAGAACGAGAGAGAGAGAGAACGGAGAGAGAGAGCAGGGGTGGGAAGATTTCCCGTAGACAACCTTTCATGCAGAAAATCACCGCTTATGGAGTTGCTCCAATACTGTACATATTTGGGGCGCGCGAGGGAAAACTGGAAAGCGAAAGTTTCAATAGACTCTATGCCTGTCCCTCAGTGCTTCCTGTTTTCTCTTTTCCATGACCTCTCTTTCTTCTCTCTCTCTCTTTCTCTCTCTCGCTCTCTCTCTTTCCTTCTCTCTCTCTCTGACTCTTTCTCTCTGACTCTTTCTCTCTGAATATCTCTCCCTCTAACCCCTGGCGTGCAGGCTTTACTTATTTGTGAAAGTGGAATATTGCAAATAAATCGAGCAGTCCCGGTGTGTGGCTAAAAATACGCATCTATTGTCTTGCGCCCTTGGAGTAAACTGAGAAACTTGTAGGTGAAGAAATCCCATTAAAAAGCGCTAGACGGGAAATATTCCTCCAACATTTGAAGAGATTTTGAAAGTAGCCCTGTGTATGTAATGATGTTTAGTAATTTAGTACCATTTAGTGGTTTGTGCATGTATGCACTGTAAGCTATGCAAGTGTGAAGCACACGCTTCACAAAACACTTGCCATATCGCTTTAATATATAAAATTCCCCAACCTTGCGGTGAGCTTTCTTTTCTTGTAGTGGAACGGTTTTTTTCAGTACGCAACCACGGTAAGTACATCATCGTGAACCCATGCATGTTAGCCTTAGTGAAAGCGGGATAATGCTTTCGTGTAGCTTAGCCTTGAAATAAAGTGGCGTCCGCACTGAAAGAAAAGGTGTTCATACACCACTTATAAACTATTCATTCGTTATGGACTGAATGGAATTACAAGCGTCTGCGCGTTCGCTTCCTCAATAAAGCTCTGCTCCATCATCGATACTGGGGTTTCCATGTATAGCCGATTTTCCTTCCAAGTATCGAAAAATTTACCGTATCTTGGCACTACACGAGCATATCTACAGGCAGTTTTTACGACCGATCGCCACGGGACCATTTGTGCAACAAATGCTTAGCTTTGATGGCGGATTTTCTATAATGCGGATGTGTCAAAATTACGTAAAATTACGGTAGATTGGCATACTATTTTGCAATTGATACTTGGAAGGAAAACACGGTTTTTGGCATACTTGGAAACCCCATAAATTGTGCGTCACAGCTATGCAGAAGCTGACTTTTTCTTAAATTTCTGAAAATTGCTGAGGATTGTTTATTTGATTGATTGGTCTAATGGACTGATAGATCATGTTCAGTACGCCGTGGTGTAGCTTTTTATCATTGGATAAGATTAAAGTGAAACCGACATTTATTAATTTATCTTATATCGTTTTGAAAGGTAATCACCTGCCATATATCTTTTCTTCAATAAATCTTACAGAAAGATTGCGACTTTCATAAAGAAGAGAATTAATATCTCTCACCTACATTCTACATATTCATGTCAAATAATTAATATTCATTTCCAAGAAACACTTTGCTTTGGCTTCTGAAAACATTCTGATATTAGGACATTTCGACTGTCAGTAGATCCATTGAGTGGTATTCCAATTATTTGGTTTAAAGGGAATATGTACCCACTTTTGGCAGTCAAGCTATTCTAATAGAATGTATTCAGGAAACAACAGTAATTTTGTTCTCGCACGAGTATCCGATTTTTGGTAGTAAAAAGAAAATTATTTCAAAAACAACAGTAATTTTGTTCCGCGAGTATCCAGTAAAAAGAAAATTAATTTCAAAATCTACTTTAATTTCAAAAAACCGTTATGTCTAAACGCAGAGTGGATTTGGAGTCCGTTCATATTCCCTTTAAACATCACTAAAAAATGGATGCCATTTTGATGATAGAAAACAAAATTTGCACATAATGCATAGGAATGCACTTGTCCAGAATGAGCTTGAAAAGCACGTGCCATACCGCTTTGACCGTTTCTTTCAGTTTGGTTCTTCCCTGTGTGTATGCAACGTTTACACATTCAAATGACTGCAATGATATTTTCAATGACGTCTTTCCTTTATCTTAAATATTTCCTTCCCATTTTGCAATTGAAATGAAAAAAATCTATCCGGATTGCTAGAAGAAGCTTTTGAAACCGGAATTAGCCGGATTTTATCGACTCATCACAGTGATAAGAGAGAGAGACACCGACAGGAAGGTAGTACAGAGATCACGGATAAATAGGAGGTACAGAGAGGCAGAGAGGAGTTAGAGAAATCCATCCGTTAGACTAGTTGAGACCGGCCGGGATTTTCCCTCTTTCTAGCTCATCAAACTGGAACCTAGCCGGCGAGCAGCCTGCCCGAGCCTGAACTCCGTGCATAAGAAGGTGTACTTCGGTTTCATCCTAGCTTGCCCGCGGGCGGATTGATAGGGGCGATATCCAGAGGGAAAAACGGACCTTAAATCATTCACGCGTACTTTTTCGTTGAAAATTAGCGATGCTTATTAATGGCCGGGACGGACGTTGTCGTCGGTCATAAAGGGAATTGGGGGTTGAATTTTATTCTTCAATAATAACTTGTGAAGTTTGTTTTGATCTAAATATGAATGGTGACCTTAATGTATAAAAATGTATTTGTGGCATGTGCAAGAGTTTTGTGACAAGAAATTCTAAATACATCGCTTGTTTGAAGGCGTGGAGCTAGCGTCCCGATTCAGGTAGGGTTGGCATACGTTGATACTTAATCTGATCTATTCTGCTCTACGAAGTGAGGAGCGTCAAAGACAACAAAATTGATTGATATTACTAGGGTTTATGTTTCTATCGCTAGGGGCTAATCAATATCATTTCCATAGTTTCCTTCTTATTTGTGTTTCTTCTAATTCGGTATATGCCGTATATTTTCTACCCCACCTTCATATTAAATCACCACTTACGTATGTCTGTATATGTCGTCATTATGTGTATGCGCTGCATGCCTGCAGCACCGCTGGACAGTGCTCATTTCCTAAGAGGAAACCTTTTCCGAGTATCTTTTGGAATAAAAACTGGTTCTGTCGAATGGACAAGAGGCGCGACCACAAATTGCATCTTTTCAAACCCATATACTCTCTTGTATTGTTTGGGAATATGGTGTCCATATAATAAGGCATTGCCACGCTCTATTAGGGAATTACATAGAATCTTGACTTAGTAAGCACACACTGTCGCTATACTATAGTGGTGTTATGTTGCAGTTTTTTTCCCTCCTCAAACAAGACATACATACGGAATAATAAATTTAATGGAATGTGCAACCTACGCTTAAATTGGGACTGGGGGGATGGGTAAAATGTCAAACCTAGAGTTGAAGCTGTGGCTTTGGCAAATGTCAATGTCAAACCTCTACCAGCTCAAGTCTGGACCGTGCTTCTTCGTCGTCTAATCGGTTTGATGCTTTTTAGTTCAACATTTAAGGGTTGACATATGCAAAAGCATATGTCAAAAAATATGAAAGAACCATAATTTTTATCGATTTCAGCATGAAGACAGTTCTGGTGACCATTCTCCCACACACAGAAGGTTATTCGGAATAAGGAGGTGAGTGACAGTGTTTATGAAGAACATTATCCAGCCACTGCCACGCTTCATAAGTATACGAACACGAAAAAAGCGTTTCCCTAGGTTTTGGGGAATCCCCTGGTACAAAATCAAGCTTTTTCAAATCTCCACTTATTTTATTTGTTTATACTTACTACGGAATTCCTACAACAAAAAATCTTACTAATTATGTAGCCACGAATAACAAGACTTTCGAAACAATTATTCTGAAATTCTCATTACTTAAGAGGATATGAAAAGTACAATGTTTCAATTCGTCAAATCCTTTATACTCCTAGGTCAACTTTCTGTTATTTCTTATGGAAAAACAAAAAGTATTTTCATAAATAAAATAATAATTTAGGCTTCGGTTACTTCGGCCCGTGCCTGCCGGTGGGCCAATCTCTCCCTCAGTATCCAAAGTCTTCAGAAGACAACAATCACACGCGGTTGTACCAACGGCATTCAGGGTATCCTATCATATTTCGTCTTGTTGGAGTTTACCTAAGCCTACCTTAACGTTCCTTAGATACCTTAGAGATTGATCTAAACTATAGCAAGTTGCGTGGATCCATGCCTTGTTTTGGCTTACAACTTTATATAATAAGATAGAAATTATATATTATATGAGTTCTGTAGTTGCTACTGACCATTAGTATGTTTTCCCGTTTGTTTCCATGTGCATATACACATATTTGTTATTTTCCAGTATGCAGTACCACATGCTGAACTTCCCCCGGTCTATGAAGTTGTTCCGCGACATCAAGCAACGCAGGTAATCGTCACATTTTCTTAGAATAGATACTGACGAACTAAACTTTCTATAGTTTTTGAAATTTTCATCATTAGATTGTAAAAATTAAGCGGGTGCAATCGTTACCTAGATATTACATATCTAGTTGACTTTTTAGAAGTACCCAACAGATTTACGCACACATCAGTAACTTAGCTTTAACTATACAATAGGCTGTAGCGTAACTCCATCTTCCCTATGGGTGATGTTTTTATATTGCTCATGTAAATACTGAATATTCCTTCAGCTCCTCCCATCCGATGAAGTTCACCGGGAGTCGTTCTCCCACCGTATTTCCAATAGTGCCGAAACTGAAGATGCCAGAATTAAGAGGATGGAGGTTTGATATCTATTTTGTATTTCCATCTTTAAATTTTCACTCGTCTATACTGGTACTGGTACACTGGTACATTGGCAACGTAGCGTAGACGTAGGGGGTAGTCAAAGTGTGGGTAGACCCATCTCTGCAGATTTATAAATACCATGCCTTCTTTTAGATGAAAAAATGAAGTTACTTGATTTAGGCTCGATGGAAAAAGCTGGGAATAAACTTCAATAAAATTCCGTTTCCGCTCGGAAGGTCAAAGAGACCGAGCAACAGGTGAGTACTCTTTACATTGTCTATACTATACACAAGATAGCTCGTGTAATTATTCTGTTTACTATGACATGTGACCTGTTAGTTGCTTAGTATTGTATTCCTTTTTTTGTCGTTTTGCGCATATAGTGTTATTTTGAAATAAACAAAGTTTTTTATACTTATTGCTTGAAACATAACGTTTTTTTGTATCGGAAGAATAACCTACTTAACTGTGGATGAGTTGGTCACCACGTCATAATTAAAATTACTTTGCTATCAATGCTAAAACACCGGATGACCGGAATATCCACTATTTTATACGACTTATTGATTTTCTACCGTTAATTAGGAACCTGATCTAGACTTGTGAGTCTGTAGGTCTGTACCATAACTTATAGAGCAAATTATAATGTATCCATTTAAGTTTGCCTTCTACTTCTTCCTCTAACAATGAACCAGATGAGAGGATCCCGTCAGTTGTCAGACCTCACAGGTTAGTTTAAATCAACTTCAGACTAAGCCAAAAAGGGTAGCTTGACAAAAAAAATATAGTCATAGTACGTAAGTCTGTCTTCATATTATTTGTGGCATTTTGTTCATTAATAATATAGTTTATTCAAAACATACATCGAAAAATCGTGCAGTTTACCTATTTTGCAATATTTATGCTATACTCCAAGCGTATGCTATAAATATGGAACTATACAGTAATTTATGACCCTGCATTGAAATAAGTTAATGATCACCGATCTTTTTAGGTTTACCTCCGTTTCAAACGAACATTCTGAAGAAAGGATAATAAACCGATCGTCTGATTCAGATAACGAGGAAAAGGACGTCGTCGGGGTAATTTATCTTTTTTTTTTTTTTTTTTTTTTTTTTTTTGAATATAACAATTTGGTAAGGTTCGGTTCGTCTAACTAAACTCTGCAGAAATTTATTTAACTTGTGTCATCAATCACATTTTTTGAGAAAATTAATATGACAGTGAGAGCTTCCATGATATGACACTCAGTATTTACAGTAGTGTAATTATGCAAAACTTTTGTCCCGTGCGCCCGGCTCTTGAAGTTTTAATTATCCTTCTAATTGCGCCCTGTTTCAGGTGGCCCGTGTGAGTCCCAGGAAAGCCGTTCCCAATCATCCGAATAGATCTTCAGATGAAAAGGTTCATTTTGATTCATTCCTGTGAAGATCTATATCGGGGCTTCATGTTTCACACATACTAATTCGTTTTGTTTTGTTTGACCTTCCATGAACTGGTTTTTCATTGTTTAGAAATAGTATAATTACGAGAGCCAAGTTGAAAAGACATTTTGAAAAAGTAAATCCGACAATATTTAGGCTCCGTCGCACCGTCGTCCTCGCATAAACGGCCCACTACTTCGATCGATAAGTGACGAAGAATCTGAAGGTATTGATTGATTGATTTATTGATTTATTTTCTTTTCTGTCTCAATTTGTTCTTTTGAAATAACTAACATTTCGCTCACATTCTCATTCCTTGTGCTTTCTTTTGTTCATTCAGTTTCCTTCATTGCGAGTGTTTGTTCATTTGTTCGTACATTCTAAACCGTCTCATTATTGTCCCTTTGAGTACTCTAAACTTTAAAGCGGTATCGCACGTGGTTTGTATAACGTATACTGTGCAACTGCATTTCCATCTTCCACGCATTATGGTAATCTGTGCTCCGGCGCAGATGGGCACAGCATATAAGTGGGGAATGCACAATGCAGTTATGAAGAATACGCTTCAAAACCATATGATATACCGCTTTAAACTTTTGCCACACTGGCCAGGCATATAATACCGGTAAACAACCAAAATCCATGTTCAAAAACTCGTGTTTGCTTCTGCGTTCTCGATTGTCTTTCTTTTTATTCTTCTTCTTCTCCTACTTTGAGTGTTTTTCTCCTTCTTTCAGACGATTTCTCATTCGGAAAGGGATCCGGTGGCGGACACGGAAGACCTCCCTCCCACGGTGGTTTTGGGGTTGTTCCTCGAAGTGGTGGAGGGTTCGATTCTGACTCGGGAGCCGGTTTCGGCACAGGGTTCGGCTCTTTCGGGTCGGCACCCTCGCCTCCACCCACACCCAGGGAGACACCCTTGCTGTACCCATCCATGGAAGCAGCGCCTCCAGGCCCGCACGGAAGTTACCACTCGCGCGCCACACCAACATACAAACACTTCAAGTTCTCCGAGAAGTTGGCCCAACGTCCAAGATTACGCATCCGTCGCCCCGGTACGCGCATCTTACGCTTTGAGCACCACCTCACCGCACACCATTTATGTTTTATGTATGCAAATCACTTACCTCGTGCACATACTACAGTATTTTTTTGGGTTCGCGCCTACTGCAACTGATTTCTGCATATGCGATGTGTTTTCAAAACCTCTGAGATTTTGATTCTGAGCCGTATGTTACAAACAAATGTTGTGCAATAAAAACTAATTGTGTTTCACTCACACCTTGGCGGTAGACTAAAGGGACGAGTTACAAGTTAATGGTTGATAAAACAATGATTTGATTGTTGTTGTTTTTAGGCGACGGACCGCCGCCTAAGTCAGCCGGGACAAGAAATACCAACATTGAAGATCTGCCCCATCTGACGCCATTCATGAACCAGGCCAGACAGAAGTGAGTTCAAGCAATTGGCAGATAATTCACTTTTCTTTATCCCAATTTCTTGGGTGACGCTGCTAATTTCACTAGTGATTGGGTTTTCTTTGTTTGGGCAAACGTTCGAAGGCAATTGAAAAACTGCCGTGACATACGTAGATATATTAAATTTAATTCATTGAATTTAGATTCGGCTACGACAAGCAAGAATACCCTCAAAGGTTCATCAATCCACAGACTTACGCGACGAAGACTGAACCAGGTTAGTTATTTAAAACGAACGATCTATAAGATAGCACAATACAACTAGATCACAATATACTGACATCCCATATCAATATGATGGATTGCCGCTTGCTTTTAATATAGTATTTAAAAAAATGCAGGAGAGCCATTTTGGCATCTATGCCTTATGAATGTGCAAGAGTTCGCCAAATAAGCGCCAGTTCCGTACATTGTAACTGTTCTCTTTTAAGTGATTATTCCGAGAACTGTGCCCGCTGTTCCCCCAACATCGACCACTGCTCGAACAACAACTGAAGAGGAAATTTCTTCAGAAGATAGCGGAGCAAGCTTTGGAGGAGGTATGTTTAAAGTGATGGGGTCCTCCTTACATTTTCCTCCATGTCGGCTCTTTTGGAGAATAAACCTAAACGATGTGAACCACCACACAAGAACATGATCCAGCTCAAAGCATTGGGATTAAAAAAGAGACCAAAAAGTGCTATCAATCGTGTTTCTTCACTTTATTTTCACTTTTCGTGTGTCTGACAGTTGTCTTTATCAAGGTTCCGCCCTCTCCGGTCCTTCTGAACTTCCCCCAGAATTCGCCAATGTCGGATTCGGAATCGGTGGCGACAATGGACTAAACTTCAATGTTCCTGCACCAGAAAAGAAGGAACAGCCTAAACCTAAGCCAGCACCCGTTCCACCAAAGAGACCCAGGCAGAGGTAGATAAAGTTATTTGCTTATTAAAAGTTGCTGGACTTTACGTTTTAGTTTTACTTTACTCGGTAGGCGTATGTAATAAGCGTTGGTCTCATAACAAGCATGAAATAAATTCAGAAGTTCGATGGCGTTTTTAAAGGGGTGCCCGTGAATGGCCGGACTCTGATCTTCCTTTTATTGTTCGTATTATTTGTGTTTTTTGTGATTAATTAAATTCTTCAGGAAACCTCCCACAAACGTGGACAAAGATGAACAACTAGTCATTCCCCAGAATTCGGGTCTTCGGCCAGTCGCACCGCCTAAGGAACTGCTCGGATCGGGATGTAAGCATAATTAGACACTTTTTGCCTTCCTTGCGCAACATCTTCCACCATATTACTTTTTAACCCGAACTACAAACTACTGTGCGTACTATAATTACTGTGCCCACCTACTCGTCTACTACTAAACTACTGTAACGAAGCATTATGACAAGTTGAAAGTTCTAAAGCGAAACTAACCAAAAAAAATCAATAATTCTCATGTACTAAAAGTCATGATTTCATGACTACTTCTAGGATACATAGTGAATGAAAGTTTCATTACTATTAAAAAATGTCAATTAATACTTCAAAATAATTTAGCATTCGGTTCCGGATCGGGTGGTTCTCCATTCGGCAGTTTCGGAGGCGGAGGAGGAGGATTCGGAGGCGGAGGAGGAGGATTCGGAGGCGGTGGAGGAGGATCCGGAGGCGGAGGGGGAGGATGTGGAGGAGGCGGGGCCAGACCAGCACCGCCATCTGAACCAGGTAAGGTTCCTACCTGCTTATCTTTTATGTTGTGCGACGAAAAAAAAGACACTAGCGTTTGACGGACTGGGTCGCGGTGACTGAGAGCAATTTTTCACTCAATGATTTTTTAAAACATTGCGAGGATAGGTGTTACCGTCCACCTTTTATCTAGACAGGCTGGAATGTGGTCGCTTTTTGTATCGCGACCCGATTGCTATTAAACAGAAAACTACACTAATGTGGTTGAAGTCCCGTTGCGCAAGAGCACTCTCGTATAACACAAAGTTATTTTCTGTAATCATGACAGTCGTCCAATTCAGAAGCTAAAGAAGAGGACTTGTTCACGGGTGACTCGGCTCTAACCCCCAGTAGGGGACCGACCGGGGATGGTTACGGTCCACCTTTACCGGAGGGAGCAGCGGTTCCCCCAGCAGTTCCCTCAGTTAACATGGGAGGATCTGCAGCAGGCATTCCTCCTCCGGAGTCTTCGTACAGGAGACCTTCTTTCGAAACAACTGAGAACCCACCAACTACGGTATGTTATGTATTAAAATATACTTATCAATGAGATGATGTTAATTTCGGAATGTTATTCTGCATGTATGTATATGTGAAAGGACCATATTCTGCTGAAGGGCCTATTCCTGCTGTTGTGTGAATAAATAAATGACAAATTCACAAAAAAATAAACGTTATGGACTTTTCCCCATACCCCAGTAAAACAAAACATTGAGGATCATGTTTGTTTTGTTTAGGATTGCAACTAGGCGCTGACACACTAGGAACTAGGAGCTAACGTTAAAATATGTCTTTTAGGTAAAACCATCCGCCTTATTAAAC